>JAVIAB010000099.1:25269498-25369498 GCA_032433765.1 Megaustenia siamemsis
GTTCTAGTAGTAGTAGTAGTAGCAGTAGTAGTAGTTCTAGTAGTAGTAGTAGTAGTAGTAGTTCTAGTAGTAGTAGTAGTAGTTCTAGTAGTAGTAGTAGTAGTAGTTCTAGTAGTAGTAGTAGTAGTAGCAGTAGTTCTAGTAGTAGTAGTTCTAGTTGTAGTAGTAGTAGTAGTTCTAGTAGTAGTAGTAGTAGTAGTTCTAGTAGTAGTAGTAGTAGTAGCAGTAGTTCTAGTAGTAGTAGTTCTAGTAGTAGTAGTAGTAGTAGCAGTAGGTCTAGTAGTAGTAGTTCTAGTAGTAGTAGTAGTAGTAGTAGTAATATAGTAGTGATATTAGTAATTGTTTTAACGGGAAGCTCTTTATTATACAGAGCTTCGCAGCAGGAGGTCGTCTGATCACCAGAAGACACCTCGTCGAGCAAGTGTTTGGGAAAGAGAGTCTCCTTTTTCTTGTAAATTGTGAATACTATGGTATCCACACACATTCTAAAGCTGTTGTATTCTTTATTACTGCATATCTTTATTACTGCATATCTTTATTACTGCATATCTTTATTACTGCATATCTTTATTACTGCATATCTTTATTACTGCATATCTTTATTACTGTATATCTTTATTACTGCATATCTTTATTACTGCATATCTTTATTACTGCATATCTTTATTACTGCATATCTTTATTACTGCATATCTTTATTACTGCATATCTTTATTACTGCATATCTTTATTACTGCATATCTTTATTACTGCATATCTTTATTACTGCATATCTTTATTACTGTATATCTTTATTACTGCATATATTTATTACTGCATATCTTTATTACTGCATATCTTTATTACTGCATATCTTTATTACTGCATATCTTTATTACTGGACAAGGGGTAGGGTTCGATCCCAACCGACAGCTTCCGGTTCACCCAGCCTTAAATGGGTACGGATTTTTTTCTGGAAAGTAAAGCAGCACGGGCGTAATACCGACCCCATTACCCCAAAAATCATGTGTCGAAGGTCTGTAAAATTTAGGGTCACTAACACCATATTTCCCTATACGCCACTTGGCGTGACGGGGTACTTTACTTACTAATTATTTTATTATTACTTTCTTATTATAATTTATTATTTTGTTTTAAATATATATCTGTGTGTATGTGTTGTATATTGGTTCTTGCTGAAGGCCTATTGGGCCGAAACATTGTTCTAATTTGTGGCGTTTAATTATCATGTAAAGCTTTATCCACACTGTTTTTTTTTTCGTTTTTTTCCCTCTATATATTTTTATTCGTAAACATTACAACTAGTGGCTGCCCTGCTGCCTTGCAGGTTATGCTCGAGAGAGTAAAAGGCTAAGGGAGGGTACCCTGAAGTAAAACAACCCCACTGCCTTGTCGGTAAGAATTTTTAGTCAAAGGCTAGCGGAGCCAACCGTAAACAAACCGAAGGAAGGCAACAGGAAACAACCGTCGTATTTTCTTTGTACAATCATGAATCGCCATTACTAGACAGCTTAAGAGAATGGCTTGGCAGAAAGTCAACAACAGAAATGATAAATAACTGTCGAGATAGAAAGTTATGGAGAGAATTGATCACATACGCCAGCAGGCATGGCACTTGATGGTGATGATGATGATATTTGTTCGTTTCTCCTTAAGGACAATACTTACCTGGGAGCTATTGATAATTTGAGGAGAGAGAAGAAGAATTGACCAAAAAAAAATAGAGAAAAAATGGTGTGTAAAAGCTTTACGTTATAGATGACAATGACACAAATTTTAACGATGTTTCGGCTCATTAAGCCTTCAGCAGGAACTAACAAACAACACACACGATGTGATTTCGAATATGTTACACAGGGGAAAACAAAAACCAAAAAGTGTCGATGATTAACAACAATCAAAGAGTATGGGCAAAAACACAATATTCAATGCACATCCAACTCGAGCGTGGCGAGGCTTCTTCTTTGTCTGTCTGTTTTTTTTTCTTCTTTTCTCTTTTTTTTTCTTCTTTTCTCTTTTTAAAACCATGACAAAGCTGAGAAATTATACGTCGTTTTTGACGAGTAATACTCCAGCTATTGCTACTATTGAAATCATTCGTGAAGAGTGCGGTGACATGGTTGCTGTGACATTCCAGGGAAGTGACGCGATCTTCAGAGGGACAAAGCATGGTGTGATAGTGAAACTAAGAGCATTACTGAAAGGCGATCACGTTCCGTGGTTGTATCACGGAGGGGAGTAATAGTATTAGAGTATTGGTTGTAGTTGTTGTAAGGGGGATACAGAGATACGTTGGGTGGTGGTGGGACAGACATCCATGCATACCTGTCCGATGTGAAATATCGATAGTGTTAGGTTAAGTCACAAGACAAATCAAGTGAAGAGATCTTACATATATCAGGGTATTGCTTGATTGATTGATTGCGTTCGCTCGATGACTAATGGAGTACACATCATCATGTGCATTACCGGTTGACGTAGGCGATCATGTCCCTCCACAATCTTCTATCTACAGTGCATTGTATCAGTTCTGTTGTTGACTGTTTTCCATGCCATAACACCAAGCTATCCAGTATTTTCTCTCTTTGTCGTCCGCGATCTCTCTTTCCTTTTATTTTGCCAGTTGTAACCAAGTATTCCAACTTTCCTCTTCTCATGATGTGCCCGAAAAATGTTGATTGTTTCTTTCTGATGTTTTTTAAGGAGCTCCCTTTTTGTGTTGGCCTCTTTGAGAACTTCCTCACTGGTCTTTTTAGCTGTCCAGGGAACTTTCAACATTCTCCTGAGAAATCCCATCTCTGTGGCCTCTAATCGTCTTTCCATTTGTTTGTTTACTGTCCATGATTGGCTTCCATAGATCAGAATTGGTTCTATATAGCACCGATGAACTCTCTTTTTCATTTCTATTGACATAGATTTGTTGCATAAGATATTTATCATTTTCTGAAATGTTATTTTGGCCTGAGCTATTCTACTTTTGATTTATCAATTCATCATCCGCCCTTAAAAGGACGCCAAGTGCGTGTGTCTGCGTTGTGTTGTGGTTTGCAGTATAACTGTGATATTTGCGCCTTTCGGCCCAACACATCCGACATCAGCATGACTTTTTTGAGTTCCGGGTTGTCTTTCCTCTCCGATCCTACTCGCCGATCCAGTAGTATATTACTGGAGGCACCACGGAGATGTGGAGGAGGGTCTGGATGTTTCTGGTTCACCGATCCTGGCGCAAGCCATCAGCTGTGGGTTGCTGCCAACATCGTGCCTATCTGGGCAGTAATAAAGATAAGGAGGGAGGAACATAAAATGATACCAAAATAAGGATATCAAAAGCAAGAGGTGCATTCGTTGCACTGGGAAACAAATGGGCGTCCAAAGAAATTAGGTTAAATACACAAATAAAAATGTTCAACTCCAATGTTAAGTCAGTCCTATTATATGGATGTGAAACATGGAGAACAACTAACTTGACAATCATGAAGATACAGACTTTCATTAATGGATGCTTAAGCAGAATAAAAGGATGGAAATGGCAGGACAAAATCACTAACATAGAATTATGGAAATGTACCAGTCAAATACCAGTGGATAAAGAGATACAGCGAAGGCGATGGCGCTGGATAGGACACACTGCGGAAGCCAACTGAGAGTATTACACAACAGGCCCTTTTTGGAATCCCCAATGGAAAGGGCAAAGAGAAAGACCAAGGAATTCTTGGAGAAGACAGATAGAAGCAGAGATGAAGATGATGAGGAAGACAGAATGATCTTAAAAGAATGGCAAGAAACAGAACGACTGGAAAGTGTTTGTTGAAGATTCTTTCTTATATCTCTCTCTCTCGCTCTATTTTTCTTTCTCACTTTCTTTCTCTCTCTCTCTCTTTCTTTCTCTCTTTCTCGTTCTCTCTGTTTCTCTCTCTCACAATCTTTCCCTCTATTTATTTCTCTCTCTTTCCCTCTCTTTTTCTTTCTCTTTTTCCCTTTCTCTCTCTCTTTCTACCTCTCTTTCTCTCTCTCTTACTCTATTTTTTCTCTCTCTCCCCTCTCTCTCTTTCTCTCGCTCTATTTTTCTCTCTCTTTCTCTCTCTATCTTTCTTTTTCCCTCTCTTTCTCTTTATCTCTTTCTCTCTCTCTCTTTCTCTTTCCATCTTTCTTTCTTTCTCTCTCTCATTCCTTATATCTCTCTCTTTCTCTCTTTCACTCTTTCTCTCTTTTTTTATCTTTCTCTCTCTGTTTCTCTCTCATTCTCTCTCTTAATTCTTTCTTATACCACTTCAGGTATCGAGGGAGATACAAAGTTTAGCTCTTGCCCCTCTGACAGCCTCAACCATTGCCAATTGATGTTGTTGTAACGTTCCTCGGATGTTCTCAGTCCATCTTACTCTGGGTCTACCACGGACTTCCATCCCCTCTTTTAATATCTCTTTTGTTTGCTATAGAATCTCTTGACATTTTAACCAGATGATCAAACCACTTGTTGTCTCTGTATGTAGTTTTGATTTGATCCAATGCCCAATCTCTTACGTCATCATTTCTGATTATTCGCTTACATTTCGTTAAACAGTAAACATGAAAGGTTACCTCCCCTGCCTTGAAAGGCGTATGGGGAATATGGTGTTAGTGACCATATATTTCTATGACCATCGAACATTTTTTGGGTGAGGTGGTCGGTATCACGCCAGGCCGCCTTTACTTCCCAGAAATAATCTCTGGTACTCATTTTTAGAGGCTGGGCGAACCACACAGCATTGTCGGTTCGGAAAAAAAAATCCGCCACTGGTGGGGATCGAACCCGGAATCTTCTGGTCAGGAAGCGAGCACACTAACCACTCAGCCACTGAGGACAATAACCACTCAGCCAGCGAGCACACTAACCACTCAACCACCGAGCACACTAACCACTCAGCCACCGAGCACACTAACCACTCAGCCACCGAGCACACTAACCACTCAGCCACCGATCACACTAACCACTCAGCCACCGAGGCGAGCACACTAACCACTCAGCCACCGAGGCGAGCACACTAACCACTCAGCCACCGAGGCGAGAACACTAACCACTCAGCCACAGAGGCGAGAACACTAACCACACTAGCCACTCAGCCTCCGAGGCGAGCACACTAACCACTCAGCCACCGAGGCGAGCACACTAACCACTCAGCCACCGAGGCGAGTACACTAACCACTCAGCCACCGAGGCGAGCACACTAACCACTCAGCCACCGAGGCGAGCACACTAAC
This sequence comes from Megaustenia siamemsis, assembly GCA_032433765.1. Taxonomy (NCBI): domain Eukaryota; kingdom Metazoa; phylum Mollusca; class Gastropoda; order Stylommatophora; family Ariophantidae; genus Megaustenia; species Megaustenia siamemsis. The sequence goes on from JAVIAB010000099.1 coordinate 25,274,737, forward strand.
CCCTCAGCCACCGAGGCGAGCACACTAACCACTCAGCCACCGAGGCGAGCACACTAACCACTCAGCCACCGAGGCTATTTTAGTATAATCATTCTACTTATGAAGCCTTTCGCCAAATATACAAAGATTAAATCCACAACAACACACAATAACACAAAACAAACACACATCAACCCACAACAACACACAACAGCAATCCACAATAACAAACAACAACACTGCAACAATCTACAACAACACTACAACAACCCACAACAAGACTACAACAAACACTACAACAATCCACAACAAGACTACAACAATTCAAACTATACTACAACAATCCACAACAAGACTACAACAAACACTACAACAATTCACAACTATACTACAACAATCCACAACAAGATTACAACAAACACTACAACAATTCACAACTATACTACAACAATCCACAACAAGACTACAACAAACACTACAACAATTCACAAATATACTACAACAATCCACAACAAGACTACAACAAACACTACAACAATCCACAACAAGACTACAACAATTCACAACTATACTACAACAATCCACAACAAGACTACAACAAACAATACAACAATTCACAACTATACTACAACAATCCACAACAAGACTACAACAAACACTACAACAATTCACAACTATACTACAACAATCCACAACAAGACTACAACAAACACTACAACAATTCACAACTATACTACAACAAACACTACAACAATCCACAACAAGACTACAACAAACACTACAACAATTCACAACTATACTACAACAATCCACAACAAGACTACAACAAACACTACAACAATTCACAGCTATACTACAACAATCCACAACAAGACTACAACAAACACTACAATTCACAACTATACTACAACAATCCACAACAACACTACAACAAACACTGCAACAATTCACAACTATACTACAACAATCCACAACAACACTACAACAAACACTACAATCCACAACTATACTACTACAATCCACAACAAGACTACAACAAACACTACACAATTCACAACTATACAACAACTATACAACAACAATCCACAACAAGACTACAACAAACACTACAACAATTCACAACAACACTACAACAATCCACAATAACACTACAATAACACACACCTACGCACAACAGTTCACAAGAACACTACAACAAAACACAACAACACTTCAGCAACACTACAATAACCCACATTGACACACAATAACACACAACAATGCGCAACAACACAATAAACAGCACTCAGCAACAACACATAGCAAGGAAACACAAGAACACACAAGATCAACAACACATAACAATACACAACAACAACAACACACAAAACAAACATACAGCAACAACACACAACAACAACACACATCAATAACACTCAACAACAACACATAGCAATAACACGCAACAGCAACACAGAACAACACACATCAACAACACACAGCAATAACATTCAACAACAACACATAGCAACAACACACAACAACAACACATATCAATAGCACACAACAACAACACACAAAAACACACAACAAAACATTGCAATAACACACAAGAACAACACACAGCAATAACACACAACAACAACACATAGCAATAACACATATCAATAACACATAGCAATAACACACAACAACACATAGCATTAACACACAACAACAACACATATCAATAGCACACAACAACAACAACAACACACAACAACAACACACAACAACAACACATAACAACAACACATAGCAATAACACACAACAACACATAGCAAAAACACATAACACAACACATAGCAATAAAACACATCAATGCATAGCAATAACACACAACATCACATAGCAATGACACACAACAACACATAACAATAACACACAACAACACGTAGCAATAACACATAACAACAACACATAGTAATAACACACAACAACACATAGCAAAAACACATAACAACAACACATAGCAATAAAAACACATCAATGCATAGCAATAACACACAACATTACATAGCAATGACACACAACAACACATAGCAATAACACACAACAACACATAGCAATAACACATAACAACAACACATAGCAATAACACATAACAACACATAGCAATACACACAACAACAACATACAACAACACACAACAACACATAGCAATAACACATAACAACAAACACATAGCAATAACACATAACAACACATAGCAATAACACACAACAACAACATACAACAACATACAACAACACATAGCAATAACACATAACAACAACACATAGCAATAACACACAAAACACATAACAATAACACACAACAAACATAACAATAACAAATAACAACAACACATAGCAATATCACATAACAACACATAGCAATAACACATAACAACAACACATAGCAATAACACACAACAACATATAATATCAATAACACATAACAACAAACACATAGCAATAACACATAACAACAACACATATCAATAACACACAACAAGACATATCAATAACACATAACAACAACACATAGCAATAACACACAACAACAACATACAACAACACATAACAATAACAACAACAACACACAACAACAACAACACAACACACAACAACAATACACAATAACACACAAACAACAATACACAACAACACACATCAACAACACACAATAACAGCAACAGCAAACAACAACAACAACACAAACTGAAAATAAACACACGTCTCCTATCAAAGTAATACCTCCCCACCAACCCAAGCAAGCTCACACAGTGAGACCTTGACAAAGTCAATTATTCCAGACCTGAAGGTAACGATATTTTTCTTCATCAAACACTGGATTCTATTAACTGTCACAAGGGAGGGGTGGCCATTTCAATCTTCACAACTTCCCAGGGCAGTGGGCGAGTCCAAATTGTTTTCTATACGCATCTGCAAGCGATACTGACTCAGTTATTAGGGGAGATAATGATGGGTGCTAATGGTGTGTTCTTGACGGATTGCGTCCCTTAGTTAAATTGTGACTTGTTCTGACGGATATTCAAGGATTAAAGTGCAATGTAGGATGGTTGTAGGTTCTGTGACGGGGTGTGTGACGTAGACTATTTGTAGGTTCTGTGACGGGGGTGTGTGACGTAGACTATTTGTAGGTTCTGTGACGGGGGTGTGACGTAGCCTGGTTGTATGTTCTGTGACGGGGGTGTGACGTAGCCTGGTTGTAGGTTCTGTGACGGGGTGTGTGTGTGTGACGTAGACTGGTTGTAGGTTCTGTGACGGGGACTGTGTGACGTAGCCTGGTGTAGGTTCTGTGACGGGGGGGGGGTGTGACGTAGCTGGTTGTATGTTCTGCGACGGGTGTGTGTGATGTAGCCTGGTTGTAGGCTCTGTAACGGGTTGTGTGACATAGCCTAATTGTAGGTTCTGTGTCGGGGTGTGTGACATAGTACCGTTGTAGCTTCAGTGGCAGGTGTGTGTGTGTGACATAGCCCGGTTCAGTGACGGGAGTGTGTGACATGGCCCGGTTCAGTAACGGGAGTGTGTGATATAGCCCGATTCAGTGACGTAGATGGTTGTATGTTCTATGACGGGTGGGTGTGACGTCGCCTGGTTGCAGGTTTTGTGATGGCAGTGCGTGACATAGCCTGGTGAACGATTCTGCAACAAGAGTGTGTGACGTAGACTGGTTGCAGGTCCTATGACGAGAGTGTGACAAAGCAAAAACGCAACATAGTCTAGTTGTTAGTTTCACTAACTAAATTACAACATAATCTAGTTGTTAGATTCACTAACTAAATTACAACATAATCTAGTTGTTAGTTTCACTAACTAAATTACAACATAGTCTAGTTGTTAGTTTCAATAACTAAATTACAACATAATCTAGTTGTTAGTTTCACTAACTAAATTACAACATAATCTAGTTGTTAGTTTCACTAACTATACTGCGATATTGTCCGCTTTTCACTCCAATCATTCAATTTTTAATTAACGTATATATTGTACAATCCAGCTATAACTTCCAAAGATTGAACTATATTTTCTAGATATAAGATTCAATGATTGAAGTTCAAGATATTCTAACTTAATCCAATGATTGAAGTTCAAGATATTCTAATTTAATCCAATGATTGAAGTTCAAGATGTTCTAATTTAATCCAATGATTGAAGTTCAAGATATTCTAATTTAATCCAATGATTGAAGTGTCACGTATTCAACTAATTAGATTCACAGATTGGAGTGCGACGTATTCAACTTGAAACACCCAATCAATCACATATAACGTTGTTATTACAATAACTATATACGTCTAATTTTTATTTGGCTACGGGAAATGGTCAAGTTAATTACCAATTATTATCAGATTGGTTATAAAGAATTATATGTAGGATTGGTTTGTAACGTTCATGAACCCAAATATAGGGTCCCTTGACTTACACTGTTCAATTTGTCACGTTATACATGTGTGTGTGTTCTTAAATATTATGTAGAGCCAGTCTTAATATATGGATGTGAATTATGGACAATTGGACTACAGACAAGAAAATCGCTGGAGGCTGTAAAATGTGGTTTGGCAGCATAATTTTGAGAATACCATGGGCAGCTAAGAAGAGTAATGAAAATGTTCTGAAAGAGGTCAAAGCAAAGAGAGAGAGCTAATTTCCAATATTAGGAAGAAACAATCATCATTTTTTGGTCATGTAATGAGAAGAGAACAGCTGGAATATATTGTAACAACTGGGAAAAATTGAGGGACGAAGAGATAGAGGAAAGTAAAGAAAAAGATACCAGACAGCTTAAGAGAATGGCTTGGCAGAAGGTCAACAACAGAAATGATAAATAACTGTCGTGATCGAAATTTGTGGAGAGACCTAATCGCCTACGCAAGCAGGCATGGCACTTCATGATGATGATGATATGTGTGAGGTACGTGTGTGAAGTGTGTTTGTGAGTGTGTGAATACAAGTTGGGAAAGACAGTTAATCGAAGGTCTGTAAAGTTGATGGTCACTAACACCATATTCCATATACGCCACTTGGCGTGGCGGGACTCTCTACTTTTTATCTTTTTTTTTTACTATTTTCAGTAGGGAGCCGCGATAGCTCAATGGTTAGTCAACTGGACTACAAAGGACACGAGGTACAGTTCGATCCTAATCGACGGCTTCCGGGTTCACCCAGCCTTAAATGGGTACCGGATATTTTATTGGAAAGGGAAGCAGCACGGGCGTAATACCGACCACATTACGCCTAAATATCATATGCTGAAGGTCTGTAAATATTATGGTCACTATAAATTCCCTATACAACACTTGGCGCGACGGGGGCTCTTTACTTGCTTTCACTTACTATATTCAGCACATTCTTGAAGTATGTGTCAGCAGTCTGGGGCGCCTTTCCACATGCACACTTGGTTAAAGTGCCGATCTTGAATTCAGTATACATGTGACTGTGGAGTGGATTGTGTCCTGTTCTGAGGCGTATAATGATAACTTGTTCAAATCTATTCATATTATGAAAGGCATCCTGATTTGGGGCTTGTGGTCTTCTGATTGATTTGGGTATCTGTTTCTTACCACGGTATGTAACCGGTGTATCTAGTTATGTGCCTGTTACGCCTTCACTTGCCAGCTCATTTGCTCTCTCGTTTCCCGGTACTTAACACTGATATAGGATCCACTGTAGGGCGACCCCAACCACTATGTGGGTACGCCTCTGCTTTCATTAACAGATCACTCGGTCCTCGGGGAATCCTCACGAGTTGTACCAAACTACCGAACTGGGAACTGTACCACCATTTTGGCACGTATGTACCTTCTCTCGAGTAGTTTTAACGTGTTTCTTCGCATGTTATCTTTTCTTGTGGAACACGGAAGTGACGTCGAGCATTTGAACTTCTCTTCTTTTTCTTCTACCTTTCAGCTCCCTGTGGAGCATAGGTCTTCAACAAACACTTTCAGCTCCTGTGGAGCATAGGTCTTCAACAAACACTTTCAGCTCCCTGTGGAGCATAGGTCTTCAACAAACACTTTCAGCTCCCTGTGGAGCATAGGTCTTCAACAAACACTTTCAGCTCCCTGTGGAGCATAGGTCTTCAACAAACACTTTCAGCCCTGTGGAGCATAGGTCTTCAACAAACACTTTCAGCTCTGTGGAGCATAGGTCTTCAACAAACACTTTCAGCTCCCTGTGGAGCATAGGTCTTCAACAAACACTTTCAGCTCCCTGTGGAGCATAGGTCTTCAACAAACACTTTCAGCTCCCTGTGGAGCATAGGTCTTCAACAAACACTTTCAGCTCCTGTGGAGCATAGGTCTTCAACAAACACTTTCAGCTCCTGTGGAGCATGTGTCTTCAACAAACATTCAGCTCCCTGTGGAGCATAGGTCTTCAACAAACACTTTCAGCGCCCTGTGGAGCATAGGTCTTCAACAAACACTTTCCAAGTCGTTCTGTTTCTTGCCATTCTTTTAAGATCATTCCATGTCTTCCGCATCATATTCATCTCTGCTTCTATCTGTCTTCTCCGAGAATTCCTTGGTCTTCCTCTTTATCTTTTCCTCTGGGGATTCCAAAAAAAGGGCATGTTGTGTAATACTCTCAGTTGGCTTCAGCAGTGTGTGTCCTATCCAGCGTCATCGTCTTCGCTGTATCTCTTTATCCACTGGTATTTGACTGGTACATTCCATAATTCTATGTTAGTGTTTGTCTGCCATTCCCATCCTTTTATTCTGTGTAAGCATCCATTAATGAAAGTCGGTATCTTCATGATTGTTAATTTTGTTGTTCTCCATGTTTCACAGCCATATAATAGGACTGACTTAACATTGCAGTTGAACTTGTTGTTGAAGTTGAATCAACCGTTCTTCTATCCCTAGTCTGAATCAACCGCTCTTCTATCCCTAGTCTGACTCAACCGCTCTTCTATCCCTAGTCTGACACAACCGCTCTTCAATCCCTAGTCTGACTCAACCGCTCTTCTATCCCTAGTCTGACTAACCGCTCTTCTATCCCTAGTCTGACACAACCGCTGTTCTATCCCTAGTATGACTCAACCGCTCTTCTATCCCTAGTCTGACTCAACCGCTCTTCTATCCCTAGTCTGACACAACCGCTGTTCTATCACTAGTCTGACACAACCGCTCTTCTATCCCTAGTCTGACACAACCGCTCTTCTATCCCTAGTCTGACTCAACCGCTCTTCTATCCCTTGTCTGAATCAACCGTTCTTCTATCCCTAGTCTGACTCAACCGCTTTTCTATCCCTAGGAGCCAATGGTGGGGTGTGCTAAACACTCCAAGGTATGGTGACAGCTTTACAAATAAAGAACACAACACAATACTGACGTTTCGGTCTGCTCTTCCCTGACCCCCACTAGTGGCCTTTAGACGTGACCGGAACCTCCGAGACTTTCTTGTCAGGGGCCGTCTTCCTGCTGACCACTTCAGCCATCGAGGCACTATCCGCTGCAACCGGAGAGTATGTAAAACTTGTGACCACGTTCTCCAGACCGACACTGTCCTCTTCCCTAATGGTCCTTTCGAGATCAGAGAGGGATTCACTTGCACATCGCGGAACATCATTTATGCCATCATCTGTAAGCGATGCCAAGTGACCTACATCGGTCAGTCTGGTCGCAGAATCGGCGATAGGTGCCGTGAACACTTGAATGACATCACCCAAGAAGCGGACACTCCTGTAGCAGCCCACTTTAACTCGAGGGGCCATCGAGGTAAGACTGATGTCTTGGTAACTGACCTAGTATCATGCTCCTCTGATCACCACAGTCGGCTCACTCTTGAGCACCGTCTGATCGCTCGTTGGGGCTGCCTCACCCTCGTGGCATCAATGTATCCCTGTCCCTCTGAGGACCCTCCTGCCTCCGACTCCATCCTCCTACCTATGGACCTCTCTTCCTATTCTCTTCTTGGGTCCTCTACTCCTCGTCCATCCCTGCTTTTCATATCCTCTTTGAGTAACCCCATCTTGCCTTCTTCCTCCTAAACCCCCCCCCCCTCTCCCTACACCTTTTTCTCTTCTGACTATCTTCATGTCCTTTACCTCTTTATCACTATATCACCTCCCACCTGGACTGTACGTACGATCTCTCTTGCCCACCTCTATTGTCCCTCGTCCTTCCTACCACCCCTCTGCTGATCTACTCCTAGCTCACCCCTCTCCTCTCTATTAACTTGTAGTCACTACTCATCTATACCTACTATTCCAGTATCCCCCTTATCCTGATTGCCCACTTTCATTCCCCCCTTTGTTCTATCATTTCCCTACTTCTTTACCTCCTATGGTTCATACCTCTTGCACACCATCCCCTATTGCTCCACTTTCTTCCAGACTTTCTCTTTTTCCATTCACTTCTGACCTACCGCCTCTCCCCTATCCAGTTTTCACATACCTGCTTCTTATCCCTCCTCTCCATACCTCCTCCTCCAATACTTCCCTACCTCCCGATAGACTAACTTCCTCCGGACCACCCCTCTATCGCCTTCTCATTATACCGGCTTTATTATTCTTCCTCACCGTATCTCTTCCTCCAGTATCCAATCCTTCCTTTCGTTGAACTACCTCTCAACTCGTTCAGTTCGAGGCCATCCATTCTGTAGAGTCCATCTCTCTCACCCACTGCCTAGTTTACTACTTTGTCGTGTCATTCTATTTCTTTTTCTTAACCTCTCGCGTGATCTCTCACTTCCATTGTTGAGTGATTTATATGTATTGCTTGTTGTGTCCCAGGAGTATCCTCGTCTATGCCCCTTTTCCACCCCCCCCCCCTTTTTGGTTTTCCCGAAATTTGATCCTTTTTGCCCTCTTTTACTGACCTGTCTTTGTCACGTGTTGCTTTCTATACACGTTCTCTGCGCTTTTAGTCATTTAGTCATTCCGACTGGTTTTCAGCACGGATTACAGTTTTCCTGCTCCCTGCTCTGAGCTCAGCTAAGTACAATTTATTATACATTTTTCTCTCTCTTTTTCTATTTTATATATTTTGACGCCCATCATACCTCTCATCATGTAAAATTCATTTCTCTCTTTTCTTATTTTGCATCCTACTTTCCTCGCCCTCCACTTTATCATCTAACATGTAGTAATTGTGCTTCACCGCTTGTTGTCGTTGTCCATGTATTCTGAAGAAGGCCACAGGCCGAAACGTCAGTATTGTGTTGTGTTCTTTATTTGTAAAGCTGTCACCATACCTTGGAGTGTTTAGCACACCCCACCATTGGCTCCTTGCTACCAGCTTTACCGCAGCATTGCAATTATTTGCCTGTTCCCTACTCAATTGATATCGCTGCTACTTTATGTTTGTTTAACGTCATTCATCTCTGTGTACTTTAGTTAGAACCATTTCCACTCCGTTCTTTCACCTACCTATTCTATCTCTCGTCAGTCTCTCCTCGCCTTCACTTCTGGGTGCTTCCTTACCCTCCCCTCTTGCACTTTGCTCCTCATACTTTCTATTCACTACCTTCCCTCTTTCTATTATTGGCTTCTCTATACCTTCACGTATCCTACCTATCTTCATCTAGTTGGTTTATCTCTCATTTCTTTTCTCGATCTTCTCTCATCTCCTCACTATGCCCTCCCTCAAACATCTATCTCATTCTATCCGTCACTCCATCATCGCCTCCTTCTCCACTCTACCCCCCGAACTCTCTAACATCTCTAAGGACTTTGCCTTCACTACTTTCAAGAAAACTAGATTTACCTGTCACCTCAATTTCTTGAACAACTGCCTCCATCGTAAAATTCTCCCGTGTGGGTTCCGATCTCACTTCTCACCTCAAGTCGGTCAACCCTACCTCTCTAACTATCTTCGCCGCCAACTGCAGAACCTTGAACTCCAGCATGGCCTGAAACGTGTTCGTCTTGTCGCTTCTAGCCCACTCTCGTCTTATATCCCACCTCAACACCCGCCAACAACACCTCCTATCCCAACTCCATCTACTCACTCTAACTTTCCTGGGACTCTTCGCTTCATCCGCCATACCATCCACCACCACAACCGATCTATGTATGACTTTTTATCCTCTCAGCACAAACGTAAACTCTTGAACCTCCGTCCTCCTCCTCCTCCTCCCCCACTCCTCCTCTCCCCAATGCCTCTGACTCTAGCTCCCTTGTCACTTGTATTCCCCTGATTTGCCCCTTTCCGACCATGAGCGTTCTCTTCTCAGCAAGGGTCTTAAGTTTGTCCCCCTTCGCCCTTTGAGTGACTCATTCTCTCTCTTACGGGACATTCAGGAGTATCACAGACGACTACGACTCAAACTCTATTACTTTAATCATCCGAACTCTTCCTCTCAACCTCCTCCTACAGACGAATTTGCCCGCTTTTCCTCCCGTAAATCTGACTGGACTCCCCGCTCGGGCGAATCACAGGCTTTGGACCAGTTCATTAACAGTACCTACCGGGATATTAAGGCACTTCGTCCCCATAGACTTCGACGCTCTAATCTTAGTAGTGAAGAGTACCAAGCCTCCAGGATCTTCGCCGACGTGATGATATTGTCATCAAGCCGGCCGACAAGGGCGGCTCTGTGGTGGTATGGAGGAAAGACCTTTATATCCGGGAAGGGGATAAACAATTATCCGACTCGACTTTCTACCTCCCCACCCCCGACGACACTACTGTCTCTAATAACGCCGTGGTGCGTCGTACGATCCTCCGTTTCATCAGGATGGATTACTTCCCTCTAGCTCCTCCCGCATGATCCTTCCTGACCACTGCTGGGCAGACCCTCTTTCTATATGCTGCCTAAAATACATAAACCTGACTCTCCTGGACGTCCTATTGTCTCTTCCATCTCATGTCCTACTGTTCTCATTTCTGACTTCCTCGACAGTGTCTTTCAACCCATAGTTATGGGCCTCCCTTCGTATGTCAAAGACACTAACGACGCCCTTAACATCTTTCCTCTATCACCCTCCTTCCTGATCGTCACTACCGCCTCTTCGTTATGGATGTCTGCTCCCTGTATACTTCTATTCCCCACTCCGACGGCCTTCAAGCTCTTCAGTTTTTCCTGGACCGTAGGATCCAACCCTCCATCGCCACTGGCGTCCTCCTCCGTCTAGCAGAATTAGTCTTGAACCTCAACTCTTTCGAGTTCAATGGCAATTCTTCACCCAGATCAGCGGTGTGGCGATGGCACTAAAATGGGCCCTAGCTATGCTTGTCTCTTCATGGGTTACCTTGAGCACCAAATCATCCATACCTACCAGGGCCCTCTTCCCCTCATGTATCGTAGGTACATTGATGACTGCATTGGTCTGTCTGACCTTCCAGAAGATGAGATCTCCCGTTCATCGAATATGTCGGACATTTCCACCCCTCTATCCACATCACCTTCCACATCTCCACCTCCTCCGTATCTTTCCTGGACATCCTAGTCTCCTTGGGCACCTCTCATCTTCTCACCTCGGTCTTCTACAAGGCCACTGACTCCCATAGTTTCCTCCGCTACGACTCCTCTCATCCTACATCCTGCAAGAACTCTCTTCCCTATTCCAGCTTCTCAGACTTCGTCGCCTTTGCCAAGACGACGAAGATTTCCTTCACAATGCCCACCTTATGCTGATTTCTTCCGCCGACGTCTCTATCCTGAATCAGCTCTCCTCCCTGCCCTGCGTCGAGTTCTCCACACTTCACGTCAGTCTGCTCTTACCCCTTTACTCATCCCCCCTCTGATAGAGTAGTGCTCGCTCTCACCATCACCTCACCACTACGCCGCTATTAGGACCATCCACCGCTACCTCCCTATTCTTCGATCTGACCCTACTACTCGTCTGCTCTTCCCTGACCCACCACTAGTGGCCTTTAGACGTGACCGGAACCTCCGAGACTTTCTTGTCAGGGGCCGTCTTCCTGCTGACCACTTCAGCCATCGAGGCACTATCCGCTGCAACCGGAGAGTATGTAAAACTTGTGACCACGTTCTCCAGACCGACACTGTCCTCTTCCCTAATGGTCCTTTCGAGATCAGAGAGGGATTCACTTGCACATCGCGGAACATCATTTATGCCATCATCTGTAAGCGATGCAAGTTGACCTACATCGGTCAGTCTGGTCGCAGAATCGGCGATAGGGCCGTGAACACTTGAATGACATCACCCAAGAAGCGGACACTCCTGTAGCAGCCCACTTTAACTCGAGGGGCCATCGAGGTAAGACTGATGTCTGGTAACTGGCCTAGTATCATGCTCCTCTGATCACCACAGTCGGCTCACTTGAGCACCGTCTGATCGCTCGTTGGGGCTGCCTCACCCCTCGTGGCATCAATGTATCCCTGTCCCTCTGAGGACCCTCCTGCCTCCGACTCCATCCTCCTACCTATGGACCTCTCTTCCTATTTCTCTTCTTGGGTCCTCTACTCCTCGTCCATCCCTGCTTTTCATATCCTCTTTGAGTAACCCCCATCTTGCCTTCTTCCTCCTAAACCCCCCCCCCCTCTCCCTACACCTTTTTCTCTTCTGACTATCTTCATGTCCTTTACCTCTTTATCACTATATCACCTCTCCACCTGGACTGTACGTACGATCTCTCTGCCCACCTCTATTGTCCCTCGTCCTTCCTACCACCCCTCTGCTGATCTACTCCAAGCTCACCCCTCTCCTCTCTATTAACTTGTAGTCACTACTCATCTATACCTACTATTCCAGTATCCCCCTTATCCTGATGCCCACTTTCATTCCCCCCTTTGTTCTATCATTTCCCTACTTCTTTACCTCCTATGGTTCATACCTCTTGCACACCATCCCCTATTGCTCCACTTCTTCCAGACTTTCTCTTTTTCCATTCACTTCTGACCTACCGCCTCTCCCCCTATCCAGTTTTCACATACCTGCTTCTTATCCTCCTCTCCATACCTCCTCCTCCAATACTTCCCTACCTCCCGATAGACTAACTTCCTCCGGACCACCCTCTATCGCCTTCTCATTATACCGGCTTTATTATTCTTCCTCACCGTATCTCTTCCTCCAGTATCCAATCCTTCCTTTCGTTGACCTACCTCTCAACTCGTTCAGTTCGAGGCCATCCATTCTGTAGAGTCCATCTCTCTCACCCACTGCCTAGTTTACTACTTTGTCGTGTCATTCTATTTCTTTCTCTTAACCTCTCGCGTGATCTCTCACTTCCATTGTTGAGTGATTTATATGTATTGCTTGTTGTGTCCCAGGAGTATCCTCGTCTATGCCCCCTTTCCCCCCCCCCCCCTTTTGGTTTTCCGAAATTTGATCCTTTTTGCCCTCTTTACTGACCTGTCTTTGTCACGTGTTGCTTTCTATACACGTTCTCTGCGCTTTTAGTCATTTAGTCATTCCGACTGGTTTCAGCACGGATTACAGTTTTCCTGCTCCCTGCTCTGAGCTCAGCTAAGTACTATTTATTATACATTTTTCTCTCTCTTTTTCTATTTTTATATATTTTGACGCCCATCATACCTCATCATGTAAAATTCATTTCTCTCTTTTCTTATTTTTGCATCCTACTTTCCTCGCCCTCCACTTTATCATCTAACATGTAGTAATTGTGCTTCACCGCTTGTTGTCGTTGTCCATGTATTCTGAAGAAGGCCACAGGCCGAAACGTCAGTATTGTGTTGTGTTCTTTATTTGTAAAGCTGTCACCATACCTTGGAGTGTTTAGCACACCCCACCATTGGCTCCTTGCTACCAGCTTTACCGCAGCATTGCAATTATTTGCTGTTCCCTTTTCTATCCCTAGTCTGACTCAACCGCTCTTCTATCCCTTGTCTGAATCAACCGTTCTTCTATCCCTAGTCTGACTCAACCGCTCTTCTATCCCTAGTCTGACTCAACCGCTCTTCTATCCCTAGTCTGACTCAACCACTCTTCTATCCCTAGTCTGACACAACCGCTCTTCTATCCCTAGCCTGACACAACCGCTCTTCTATCCCTAGTCTGACACAACCGCTCTTCTATCCCTTGTCTGAATCAACCGCTCTTCTATCCCTAGTCTGACTCAACCGCTCTTCTATCCCTAGTCTGACTCAACCGCTTTTCTATCCCTGAACAAACATCAAGTTTTCAAATACTAAAAAAAAAACATCAACATTTAAAAGACTAAAAACATCAACAACGATTAATAAAAAAAAAAATAAATAAATACGTATCGGTATATTTAAAATACTAACCACAAACATATTAGAAGGCTAAATAAACACAAGAAAGAGGACAACATCGACATATGCTACTATTATTAAACCCACATATGATGGTAATATCACACCAACATACAATGTTGTATAAGGAATGGTATAACATCATTTGAGACTGTGCTAAGGCAAAACTTGGAAGAGAAAACACAACAGAATGAGAAAGAAAACACAACAGAATGAGAAAGAAAACACAATAGAATGAGAAACCACATGTTTAACAAACTCAATATATAGGTACTACCAGCCAATGCCACTGTACACTGGATAACAAAACATGTTCTACAGGATTGCCCCCCCCCCCACCCCAGTACACAGACCTGAGAAGGACAATGTGGTCCACACCAACCTCCCTGGAAGAGAAACTATACGGGGCAACCGAATCACTTAAACGGACAGCTGCCTTCATAAGAGAGTCTGGAATCCTAGTCTGAATGACGTCATGATCGCAGAAGAAGAAGAAGATGAGAAAAGACTCATGAAAAAGGATGGAGAAACCCTGTGGATCAGTGGGCCTGACTTGTTCATTCTGTGACCGTGTGTTTGTCAAACATTGGTAGAATTAGCCAAGAGAGAAGCTGTTCGACAAAAACAAAACCTCAAAAAAATACACAATAGCCTCCACTAGACCGTCTGACAAGACGAAAAGGGTCATAACTACATACGATGTTATTATCAAACCCACATAAACAGATTTAAAACAAAAAAGAAATTAAAACAAACAAATTGAGAAATACTTTCTAAAATTCTTAGTATAAAAAAAATGGCAAAGAAAATACCGATAACTAGAAGATAAACAACAAAGAATTTAAAAAAAGAGCTTCTACGTGTAATGGAGCAATATGAAAACATTAATATAGAAACACATGTCATACTGGGCTCATCAACGGTGGAACCAATTTCCCAGAACCGGTTTCTGATGGTTTGTAACACTCTAGACTCGTAACAAGTAATTGTTACAGAAAACGTAACATAAACTTGTGCGGGAAAAAAAGAGCAATGGAAATCAGAGATCAAGGTTACACTTCTGAAACTGCAAAGCAATATAGAATAAACAGGAGAGTTTGCTGGAACCCGCATGGGGATGAGGAATTAGGAAATAGAAGACCTCCCCTCGGGTTGAAAAACAGTAGATGATGAGGCCAAAGAAACTGGAGCCTCGAGGGCAGAGTTCAAAATGTGGATGAAATATAAATGGGTAAGGGTTACAGGTGCGTGTCCATGTTCCACAGGGTATAATGCAACGTGTGTGTGTATGTATATATATATATATATCAATCATCATCATCATCAAGTACTATGCCTACTGGTGTAGGTGATCATGCCTCTCCACAACTTTCGATCTCGACAGTTATTTATCATTTCTGTTGTTGATCTTCTGCCAAACCATTCTCTTAAGCTGTCCAGTATTTTTTTCTCTTTGTTTCCCTCTATCTCTTCGTCCCTCAATTTTCCCAGTTGTTACAATATATTCCAGTTGTTCTCTTCTCATTACATGGCCAAAAAATGATGATTGTTTCTTCCTAATATTGGAAATTAGCTCTCTTTTTGCTTTGCCTCTTTCAGAACATTTTCATTTCTTTTCTTAGCTGTCCATGGTATTCTCAACATTCTTCTGTAAAACCACATTTCTACAGACTCCAGTGATTTTCTTGCCTGTTGTCCTATTGTCCATGATTCTCACCCATATGTTAAGACTGGCTCTACTTAACATGTAAGAACTCTTTTTCTTGTTTCTATTGTCAAAAATGGATTGCATAGTATCTTCCTCATTTTTTGGAAAGCTGCTTTGCCTGAGCCATTCTGTATCTCATCTCTTTTGTACATCTTCCGTCTGAGGTTAACAAAGTTCACAAATATTTAAATTCATTTACCTGTTTTAATATTGTTCCACTTGTCATTATTTTGCACCGAGGTAATGTCTTTTTCTTTGTTGTTACCATTACTTCTGTCTTATTGCTATTAAAGCTGAGTCCTTTATTTTTGCTTTCTTTCACTATAATGTCCAACATTTCTTGTAACTCATTTTCACTCTTAGCGATTAAGACTGTATCATCAGCATACCTTAGATTATTTATATTATGACCTCCAATTGTTATTCCAGGCATGTCCCTTATGGATCTTAAAATAATCTCACTATAAATATTAAACAAATCTGGTGACAGCACACAACCTTGCCTAACACCCTGTTTTATTTGTTGAAACATTCCCAATTGGTTTCCAGTTCTCATGGCCGCTGTTTGTTGCCAGTACATGTTCTTTATTCTTCATGTTCCATTATTCTATATCTTATTGTTCTCATCCCACTGCCTTGTGGGTGAGACTTTTTAGTCAAAGGCTAGCGGAGTCAACCGTAAACAAACCGACGGAAGGCAACAGAAAACCACCGTCGTAACTTCTTTGTACAATCATGAATCGCCACAACAATAGAAATAAAAGCAAAATAGGAGTGTAATTAAATAGATGTAATTAGGTGGGCTGAACGCACGCGCGGACACACACTACGCACACACACAACGTAATGATATTGCTTTCTGACGTTGGCACACAGACACGTGTCATATTTCTTAATATGAACAAATAACATGTTTTTTTTTCTTTATTATCATGTTTGCTCTTGTGTATTTCACCATTTGTAACCTGCTTGTTTTATACTCCTGCAATATCACATTGGTGAATGCTGATTGTCTTTGATGAGATACATCGACATCAATCATGGAGACAACAGGAAAAGACATCAAACAGCTCGTCCGGAAGTGGAAACAGAATAAGAAGGATTCCTATGAGAATAAGGACGCACACTAAGTGAATGCAGATCGCGGCATGCGGGAGCATGGTGGCCCCGATAATCTGGCTCCGGCCCGTCCACTACAACTGGAAGCCAGCAATGTTTTTGTGCAGCGAATTAGCTCTCTCAACACTTATCTCTTTCTTCGCACATTTTTCGAGTTGGATCTCACGTCTCTATTCTTTATTAGCTTAATCTCATTCCCGATTATTGCCCCCGTTTCTCTATTATCATTATGTACCATGCCTGCTGGCGTTGATGACCATGCCTCTCCACAACTTTCCATCTCGACAGTTATTTATCATTTCTATCCCTCTGTCTCTTTGTCCCTCAATTTTCCCAGTTGTTACAATATATTCAAGTTGTTCTCTTCTCATTACATGGCCAAAAAATGATGATTGTTTCTTCCTAATATTGGAAATTAGCTCTCTTTTTGCTTTGGCCTCTTTCAGAACATTTTCATTTCTTTTCTTAGCTGTCCATGGTATTCTCAACATTCTTCTGTAAAACCACATTTCTACAGACTCCAGTGATTTTCTTGTCTGTTGTCCTATTGTCCATGATTCTCATCCATATGTTA
The DNA here is from genome assembly GCA_032433765.1 of Megaustenia siamemsis. NCBI lineage: Eukaryota > Metazoa > Mollusca > Gastropoda > Stylommatophora > Ariophantidae > Megaustenia > Megaustenia siamemsis. The sequence continues at coordinate 25,292,289 of JAVIAB010000099.1, forward strand.
AGACTGGCTCTACATAACATGTAAGAACTCTTTTTCTTGTTTCTATTGTCAAAAATGGATTGCATAGTATCTTCCTCATTTTTTGGAAAGTTGCTTTTGTCTGATCCATTCTGCATCTCACACCTGTTGTACATCTTCCGTCTGAAGTTAACAAAGTTACTAAATATTTAAAAATAATAATAATAATATTTTATTAATTTGTATTTTGGTAAATCTTTCCCCTTTCCCATCTCTCCGTTAAAACAATTTCCCCCCTTCAATCTCTTTTGGGCTATATTTGTTTTCATTTTTTTTTTCTACATGAATGTGTGTGTGTGTGTGTGTGAGCTAAATATTACATCCCATTATTATAAGTCTTCAAAAAACGTTGTGAGAACACCATACTCAAGGGCCGATCACGAAAGAAATGGATGTATGGAATATTAGAGATATTAGGAAGGAGCTACTGAGTTACGTGCTCTGTGCACTACGTGAGATGTGCGTTTCATCTGTTTTGATCGTGTTTGGATATTCCGATTGTTTTCAATGAGTGATGATATCGTATGATGGAGAACAGATGGCTGTGTTCACTTTCTGTGCGGTTTCGCCTTATGTCTTTTGTCGTGTGCTGACACTACTATGATGGGGACTACAGCTACCTTTAATTGTTTGGGAGATGAGATATTAATTCGGATGATTCCACTGGCACCTGCGGTTGAGCAATTATGGATTTTAATTCGTTTGCAGTGATACCGGGGCCTTCCACAACCATAACCATATTCATAGGTAACATAACACCAGTAGAGGCAACTATAAGAGCAAAGAACCGCAAAAATATATCTCCCCTCGACGCTGAAAGGCAAATGAAGAAGGAAAAAAGAGGATGTATGTCATTCAAATATTGGTTCTATACCAACACTTTCTCCTATGACTTCATGTCTGGTTTAGTAATGTTGATAATATGATACAAATGCTCCGATGATAACAAATGAGAAATGAAAGCTGGAGATTATATTTAGCTAAATATTTGTTTTCTACAGTTTTTTTTTTTTGCACAATCTCTTTTCTGCTATATTCCTTCTGCTAAAACACGCTCATATTTTTTTATAGTTTGTCTTCGATTGTCTCTTCCACTCTCTCTCTCTCTCTCTCTCTCTCTCTCTCTCTCTCTCTCTCTTTCTCCCTTCTTCTTCTTCTTCTTCTTCTGCCTCCATCAGATGTTTACCCATTTTACTACGATTTTGTTAATTCCTTTTCTGTAAAGGTTCAAATGATACATATCCCCATCTCATGTCCCTGTTTATGAAGTTTTTACACATTTATTTCCCTTTTATTTAAACATTATAAAGAAATTAACCAGGTCTCTCCTACTTCAAGGGACATCAACAGTCGCTTCCAATTTTGTGTTCATAATACGTTAATTCTTCCATCACAGAGATCCCACATTTTGATTTGCTCTTCATGACGTCATCGTTTTATAATCTGTCTATAAGTTCTATCATTATCATTAAACAAAAAATATTTCTCAGAGTTGTTCCCTACATCAACATCATCAAGTGCCATGCCTGCTGGCGTAGGTGATCATGTCTCTCCACAACTTCCGATCTCGACAGTTATTTATCATTTCTGATGTTGACCTTCTGCCACGCCATTCTCTTAAGCTGTCTGGTATCTTTTCTCTTTGCTTTCCTCTATCTCTTCGTCCCTCAATTTTCCCAGTTGTTACAATATATTCCAGTTGTTCTCTTCTCATTACATGGCCAAAAAATGATGATTGTTTCTTCCTAATATTGGAAATTAGCTCTCTTTTTGCTTTGGCCTCTTTCAGAACATTTTCATTTCTTTTCTTAGCTGTCCATGGTATTCTCAACATTCTTCTGTAAAACCACATTTCTACAGACTCCAGTGATTTTCTTGCCTGTTGTCCTATTGTCCATGATTCTCATCCATATGTTAAGACTGGCTCTACTTAACATGTAAGAACTCTTTTTCTTGTTTCTATTGTCAAAAATGGATTGCATAGTATCTTCCTCATTTTTTGGAAAGCTGCTTTTGCCTGAGCCATTCTGTATCTCATCTCTTTTGTACATCTTCCGTCTGAGGTTAACAAAGTTCACAAATATTTAAATTCATTTACCTGTTTTAATATTGTTCCACTTGTCATTATTTTGCACCGAGGTAATGTCTTTTTCTTTGTTGTTACCATTACTTCTGTCTTATGCTATTAAAGCTGAGTCCTTTATTTTTGCTTTCTTTCACTATAATGTCCAACATTTCTTGTAACTCATTTTCACTCTTAGCGATTAAGACTGTATCATCAGCATACCTTAGATTATTTATATTATGACCTCCAATTGTTATTCCAGGCATGTCCCTTATGGATCTTAAAATAATCTCACTATAAATATTAAACAAATCTGGTGACAGCACACAACCTTGCCTAACACCCTGTTTTATTTGTTGAAACATTCCCAATTGGTTTTCCAGTTCTCATGGCCGCTGTTTGTTGCCAGTACATGTTCTTTATTCTTCATGTTCCATTATTCTATATCTTATTGTTCTCATCCCACTGCCTTGTGGGTGAGACTTTTTAGTCAAAGGCTAGCGGAGTCAACCGTAAACAAACCGACGGAAGGCAACAGAAAACCACCGTCGTAACTTCTTTGTACAATCATGAATCGCCACAACAATAGAAATAAAAGCAAAATAGGAGTGTAATTAAATAGATGTAATTAGGTGGGCTGAACGCACGCGCGGACACACACTACGCACACACACAACGTAATGATATTGCTTTTCTGACGTTGGCACACAGACACGTGTCATATTTCTTAATATGAACAAATAACATGTTTTTTTTTCTTTATTATCATGTTTGCTCTTGTGTATTTCACCATTTGTAACCTGCTTGTTTTATACTCCTGCAATATCACCATTGGTGAATGCTGATTGTCTTTGATGAGATACATCGACATCAATCATGGAGACAACAGGAAAAGACATCAAACAGCTCGTCCGGAAGTGGAAACAGAATAAGAAGGATTCCTATGAGAATAAGGACGCACACTAAGTGAATGCAGATCGCGGCATGCGGGAGCATGGTGGCCCCGATAATCTGGCTCCGGCCCGTCCACTACAACTGGAAGCCAGCAATGTTTTTGTGCAGCGAATTAGCTCTCTCAACACTTATCTCTTTCTTCGCACATTTTTCGAGTTGGATCTCACGTCTCTATTCTTTATTAGCTTAATCTCATTCCCGATTATTGCCCCCGTTTCTCTATTATCATTATGTACCATGCCTGCTGGCGTTGATGACCATGCCTCTCCACAACTTTCCATCTCGACAGTTATTTATCATTTCTATCCCTCTGTCTCTTTGTCCCTCAATTTTCCCAGTTGTTACAATATATTCAAGTTGTTCTCTTCTCATTACATGGCCAAAAAATGATGATTGTTTCTTCCTAATATTGGAAATTAGCTCTCTTTTTGCTTTGGCCTCTTTCAGAACATTTTCATTTCTTTTCTTAGCTGTCCATGGTATTCTCAACATTCTTCTGTAAAACCACATTTCTACAGACTCCAGTGATTTTCTTGTCTGTTGTCCTATTGTCCATGATTCTCATCCATATGTTAAGACTGGCTCTACATAACATGTAAGAACTCTTTTTCTTGTTTCTATTGTCAAAAATGGATTGCATAGTATCTTCCTCATTTTTTGGAAAGTTGCTTTTGTCTGATCCATTCTGCATCTCACACCTGTTGTACATCTTCCGTCTGAAGTTAACAAAGTTACTAAATATTTAAAAATAATAATAATAATATTTTATTAATTTGTATTTTGGTAAATCTTTCCCCTTTCCCATCTCTCCGTTAAAACAATTTCCCCCCTTCAATCTCTTTTGCGCTATATTTGTTTTTCATTTTTTTTTTCTACATGAATGTGTGTGTGTGTGTGTGTGAGCTAAATATTACATCCCATTATTATAAGTCTTCAAAAAACGTTGTGAGAACACCATACTCAAGGGCCGATCACGAAAGAAATGGATGTATGGAATATTAGAGATATTAGGAAGGAGCTACTGAGTTACGTGCTCTGTGCACTACGTGAGATGTGCGTTTCATCTGTTTTGATCGTGTTTGGATATTCCGATTGTTTTCAATGAGTGATGATATCGTATGATGGAGAACAGATGGCTGTGTTCACTTTCTGTGCGGTTTCGCCTTATGTCTTTTGTCGTGTGCTGACACTACTATGATGGGGACTACAGCTACCTTTAATTGTTTGGGAGATGAGATATTAATTCGGATGATTCCACTGGCACCTGCGGTTGAGCAATTATGGATTTTAATTCGTTTGCAGTGATACCGGGGCCTTCCACAACCATAACCATATTCATAGGTAACATAACACCAGTAGAGGCAACTATAAGAGCAAAGAACCGCAAAAATATATCTCCCCTCGACGCTGAAAGGCAAATGAAGAAGGAAAAAAGAGGATGTATGTCATTCAAATATTGGTTCTATACCAACACTTTCTCCTATGACTTCATGTCTGGTTTAGTAATGTTGATAATATGATACAAATGCTCCGATGATAACAAATGAGAAATGAAAGCTGGAGATTATATTTAGCTAAATATTTGTTTTCTACAGTTTTTTTTTTTTGCACAATCTCTTTTCTGCTATATTCCTTCTGCTAAAACACGCTCATATTTTTTTTATAGTTTGTCTTCCGATTGTCTCTTCCACTCTCTCTCTCTCTCTCTCTCTCTCTCTCTCTCTCTCTCTCTCTCTCTTTCTCCCTTCTTCTTCTTCTTCTTCTTCTGCCTCCATCAGATGTTTACCCATTTTACTACGATTTTTGTTAATTCCTTTTCTGTAAAGGTTCAAATGATACATATCCCCATCTCATGTCCCTGTTTATGAAGTTTTTACACATTTATTTCCCTTTTATTTAAACATTATAAAGAAATTAACCAGGTCTCTCCTACTTCAAGGGACATCAACAGTCGCTTCCAATTTTGTGTTCATAATACGTTAATTCTTCCATCACAGAGATCCCACATTTTGATTTGCTCTTCATGACGTCATCGTTTTATAATCTGTCTATAAGTTCTATCATTATCATTAAACAAAAAATATTTCTCAGAGTTGTTCCCTACATCAACATCATCAAGTGCCATGCCTGCTGGCGTAGGTGATCATGTCTCTCCACAACTTCCGATCTCGACAGTTATTTATCATTTCTGATGTTGACCTTCTGCCACGCCATTCTCTTAAGCTGTCTGGTATCTTTTCTCTTTGCTTTCCTCTATCTCTTCGTCCCTCAATTTTCCCAGTTGTTACAATATATTCCAGCTGTTCTCTTCTCATTACATGGCCAAAAAATGATGATTGTTTCTTCCTAATATTGGAAATTAGCTCTCTTTTTGCTTTGACCTCTTTCAGAACGTTTTCATTAATCTTCTTAGCTGTCCATGGTATTCTCAACATTCTTCTGTAAAACCACATTTCTACAGACTCCAGTGATTTTCTTGTCTGTTGTCCTATTGTCCATGATTCACATCCATATGTTAAGACTGCTCTACCTAACATTGAAGAACTCTTTTTCTTGTTTCTGTTGTCAAAAATGGATTGCATAGTATCTTCCTCATTTTTGGAAAGCTGCTTTTCCCTGAGCCATTCTACATCTCACTTCTTTTGTACATCTTCCGTCTGAGGTTAACAAAGTTCCCAAATATTTATATTCATTTACTTGTTTTTATATTGTTCCACTTGTTTTTATTGTGCTTTCCGGATTCATATTTTTTAGAACCCACTCCTGTTACCTTGTCTTACACCTGTGTAATTTCAGTCCAGTCAGGTGTGCGACCAAGCTCTGAACCACAGGTATGTAACTGATTTTCCTTCTTCATCATAATCATCATCATCATCAAGTACCAGGTCTTATTTTCATTCTTCATTATCATCATCATCAAGTACCAGGTCTTATTTTCATTCTTCATTATCATCATCATCAAGTACCAGGTCATATTTTCATTCTTCATTATCATCATCATCAAGTACCGGGCCTTATTTTCACTCTTCATTATCATCATCATCATCATCATCATCATCATCATCAAGTACCAGGCCTTATTTTCCTTCTTCATTATCATCATCAAGTACCAGGCCTTATTTTCCTTCTTCATTATCATCATCATCATCATCATCATCATCATCATCATCATCAAGTACCAGGCCTTATTTTCCTTCTTCATTATCATCATCATCATCATCATCATCATCAACATTATCATCATCATCATCAAGTACCAGGCCTTATTTTCCTTCTTCGTTATCATCATCATCATCATCATCATCAACATCATCAAGTACCAGGCCTTATTTTCATTCTTCATTATCATCATCATCGTCATCATCATCATCAACATCATCATCATCAAGTACCAGGCCTTATTTCCCTTCTTAGATAGTCTATAATATTATCGCCATGTAATTAGATTTCTGCGTACATCATTATATATGTTTGTGTTTGTGTTTGTCTTGATTGTTCCAGCTGAAGGCCTACATGGCTGACACATCGTGCTATTGTTTCTCTTCACCATAAAGTTGTTACCATACCAATGTTGCCTTTTCTTTTGTTATTTCATTTTCCCTTTAAAGGATTTCTCTTAATTTATATTTGTCTTATAATTTCCATGTTAAGTTCTTTCCTTCAAAAGTCTATCTATACTTTCTCTCTCTCTCTCTCTCTCTTTCTCTCTCTCTCTCATTCTGGTGAGTAAAGTAAAGAGCCCCCGTCACGCCAAGTGGTGTTTAGGGAATATGGTATTAGTGACCATAATTTTTACAGACCTTCGGTACATGATTTGTGGCGTAATGTGGTCGGTATTACGCCCGTGCCGCTTTATTCCACCCCACCCCCTTCCAAAAAAAATATCCGGTGCCCATTTAAGGCTGGGTGAACCTGGAAGCCGTCGATTAAGGATTGAACCAGACCTCTTGTCCTTAGTAGTCAAGTTCACTGAGCTATCGCGGCTCCCTATGGAGATGTGTATGTGTATGTATGTGTATGTATGTGTATGTATGTGTATGTATGTGTATGTATGTGTATGTATGTGTATGTATGTGTATGTATGTGTATGTATGTGTATATATTATTTCTTGTTGATCTCCTTCAGAATCATATATCTTCCTCAGCATTTTACAATCATATATCTTCCTCAGCATTTTACAATCATATATCTTCCTCAGCATTTTACAATCATATATCTTCCTCAGCATTTTACAATCATATATCTTCCTCAGCATTTTACAATCATATATCTTCCTCAGCATTTTACAATCATATATCTTCCTCAGCACTTTACAATCATGTATCTTCCTCAGCATTTAACAATTATATATCTTCCTCAGCACTTTACAATCATGTATCTTCCTCAGCATTTAACAATTATATATCTTCCTCAACATTTTACAATCATATATCTTCCTTAGCATTTTACAATCATATATGTTTCTCAGCATTTTACAATCATATATCTTCCTCAACACTTTACAATCATATATCTTCCTCGGCACTTTACAATCATATATTTATTTGAGACTTCGGAATTGTACTTGACAGCTCGTATTTCTTGAATTCGTTTCCTTTTCTAAATCTTTATTTACCAAGTCTTGTTTTAACAACACACTTTGATTAGAAGAAAACAAAGACATTTATTCATCGTGGGTTCACTAATTCTGAGTTATGTCTAATTCATAATCATCTAATTTCGATTATATATCTATTTCTAAGTTCCCTTCTACAAATACCACTATTTCAACATATATATATATATATATATATATATATATATATATAAAGTATGAGTCAAAATGAGTTGCAGGAAAAGTTAGACATTATAATGAAGTAAAACGAAAAATTAAGGGAATCGCGATAGCTCAGTGGTTAGTGAACTGGAGTACAAAGGACAAGAGGTAGGGTTCGATCCAAACTGACGGGGTTCGGGTTCACCCAGCCTTTAGTGGGTATTGGATTTTTTTTTCTGGGAAAGTAAAGCGGCACGGGCGTAATACCGACCACATTAATCGAAAAATCATGTGCTGAAGGTCTGTAAAATGTATGGTTACTAACACTATATTCCCTATACGCCACTTGGCGTGACGGGGGCACTTTACTTTTTTTTAAAGCGAAAATAAAGGACTCAGCCTTAATAGCTAAAAGACAGATGTAATGGTTGCAACAAAGAAAAAGACATCACCGCAATGCACAATAAAGACAAGTGGAACAATATTAAAACAGGTAAATGAATGTAAATATGCAGGAACAGTGATAACCTCAGATGGTAGATGTACAACAGAGGTGGGATGGTAGATGTACAACAGAGGTGAGATGTAGAATGGCTCAGGCAAAAACAGTTTTCCAAAAAAATGAGGAAGATACTATGCAATCCATTTTTGAAAATAGAAACAAGAAAAAGTGTTTTTAAATGTTATGTAGAGCCAGTCTTAACATATGGCTGTGAATCATGGACAATAGGACAACAGACAAGAAAATCACTGGAGTCTGTAGAAATGTGGTTTTACAGAAGAATGTTGAGAATACCATGGACAGCTAAGAAGAGTAATGAAAACGTTCTGAAAGAGGCCAAAGCAAAAAGAGAGCTAATTTCCAATATTAGGAAGAAACAATCATCATTTTTTGGCCATGTAATGAGAAGAGAACAGCTGGAATATATTGTAACAACTGGGAAAATTGAGGGACGAAGAGATAGAGGGAAGCAAAGAGAAAAGATACCAGACAGCTTAAGAGAATGGCTTGGCAGAAGGTCAACAACAGAAATGATAAATAACTGTCGAGATCGAAAGTTGTGGAGAGACATGATCACCTACGCCAGTAGGCCCGGCACTTGATAATAACGATGGTTTATTATTATTATTATTATTATTATTTGGTTAATATGTCAGCACTACATCGGGCCGTCTTCGTAGATTATAACAAAAAATTCCCGTTACTAATTTTAGATTTGATAAACCTCGCAGCCGATTGGTCCAAGAAATGAACTCTGGTCTCGTGTCCTCATCAGGCCATCTCACTAACCATCCCGGCATCCGTCGCGAATAATTATCAAACCTCGACGCCTCCTCGTTTGGAGCTGATAATCTTAAAAGCGAAACAAAATTAAAAAACAAAAGAATAAAAAATACTGTGAGCCACAATTCCCAAGGAGTGAGAAGAAAACCGGAGCATAAACAACAACACGTTACATTCCCCCATTAAAGAATATTCGCAGACATCATAAAAATTTAACGGTTTTCAAATTGGAGTGAAAAAGTGGGGCTTTTAATTATTTTTCCCAGTGATTTTGATTAAAACCGTCGATGGATTAAACAATATAAAAATGCGGTGGTTTTGAAAATGTGCAAAGTTATTTCAGCGCGTCAGCGTGAAAATCTGGTCCTGAATTATTTTGTTGATGAAGCGAATATGAGGGCTACTTCGGTGGTATAAAATGTGTAGCTGGTTCGGTGGTGGTTGTACAATGGGGGATGCTAATTGGTTGGGTAGATGAGTAGCGTGGTGTCGCTTGCTAATTCGTAATTATAAAATATTGTTACATATTAGTTATTATACAATAGGGTTATAAGTTACTTAGTTATACAATAGGGTTATAAGTTGCTTAGTTATACAATAGGGTTATAAGTTTATTAATTATACAATAGGGTTATAAGTTGCTTAGTTATACAATAGGGTTATAAGTTACTTAGTTATACAATAGGGTTATAAGTTGCTTAGTTATACGATAGGGTTATAAGTTGCTTAGTTATACAATAGGGTTATACGTTACTTAGTTATACAATAGGGTTATAAGTTGCTTAGTTATATAATAGGGTTATAAGTTGCTTACTTATACAAAAGGGTCACAAGTTACTTAGTAATACAATAGGGTTATAAGTTGCTTAGTTATACAATAGGGTTATAAGTTACTTAGTTATATAATAGGGCTACAAGTTACTTAATTATATGATAGGGTTACAAGTTACTGGGTTATACAATAGGGTTACACGTTACTTAGTTATACAATAGGGTTACAAGTTACTTAATTATACGATATGGTTACAAGTTACTGAACTATTGCAAGACGATAATACATGTTGCTCAAAGTAAAATAAAATTATACGAACTATTAGTAAATGTATATGTGATGTTAGTAACTGTATATGTGATGTTATTAAATGTATATGTGATGTTAGCAATCGTGAATGTGCTGTCAACAAAAGCATATGTGGTGTTAGCAAAAGTATATGTGCTATTAGTAACATTGTATATGTACTTTTAGTAAAAATCTAATGTACTGCTAGAAAAGTTATAAGTACAGTTAGTAAAATTAAATGAACTGTTAGTAGAGTTATATGTACCGTTACTAAATTGTATGTACTATTAGTAAAATTATATGTACTGTTAGTAAAATTAAATGTACTGTTAGTAAAATTATATGTACTGTCAGTAAAATTATATGTACTGTTAGTAAAATTATATGTACTGTTAGTAAAATTAAATGTACTGTTAGTAAAATGATATGTACTGTTAGTAAAAGTATATGTACTGTTTACTTCATTCTGTAAAACTGGACATTTCCAAACATGTAAAACTGGACACTTCAATACTTGTAAAACTGGACAATTCTATACTTGTAAAACTGGACACATCTATACTTGTAAAACTCGACACATCTATACTTGTAAAACTGGACACATCTATACTTGTAAAACTGGACACATCTATACTTGTAAAACTGGACACATCTATACTTGTAAAACTGGACAATTCTATACTTGTAAAACTGGACAATTCTATACTTGTAAAACCATTGCAAGAAAATTATAAAAATCTAGAGAAAGAAAAGGTTTGCCTACACAAGAGAATCTGCGCGACAAACCACGGGGAAACCTAATGTGGACCTGGCCAAGTGAACTGTCGTGTTTGTGACCTTTACCTTTCATAAATGTGACATCACGTTTGGTGTCAAAGTTCACTGTGTAATATGTCACCAACATACAGCATGTCTTGATATGGCGGATGTTTTCTATTTTTAGTTCCAGCAGTGCACTGTTTATGTCAAATTTGGAGAAAACATATTTACCAGCGTCCCAACTTGGTAAAAATATATTGACTAGCGTCCCAATTTAGTAAAATATATTTACCAGCGTCCCAAATTGTTAAAAATATATTTATCAGCGTCCCAATTTAGTAAAATATATTTATCAGCGGCCCAATTTAGTAAAATATATTTATCAGCGTCCCAATTTAGTAAAATATATTTATCAGCGTCCCAATTTAGTAAAATATATTTATCAGCGTCCCAATTTAGTAACATATATTTACCAGCGCCCCTATTTGGTAAATGTATTATCAGCGTCCCAATTTAATAAAATCTATTTATCACCGTCCCAATTTAATAAAATCTATTTATCAGCGTCCCAATTTAATAAAATCTATTTATCAGCGTCCCAATTTGGTAAAAATATATTTATCAGCGTCCCAGTTCTAAAAATACATTATGCGCGACAACATTTTTGTAAAATATTTTTATCAGCGTTGCAACAATAGCTTGGTGTCATGGCATGGAAAACAGTCAACAACAGAACTGATACGATGCACTGCAAATAGAAGATTGTGGAAGGACATGTCCGCCTTTACCAACCGGTATGGCACATGATGATGATGAGTAATTTGTAAGGGGAAAAAAAACAACAACAACATAAATATGTTACACCGCTTCAATTAGATAAACATACATTTACTGTTAACAACGTTCTAATCTGTTAACAATATGTTAACAGTACCCCGGTTTGATACAGTTAACGGCATAGCATTAACGACTATTGTGGTGAAATCATTGCCAAAATCATGTCCATCGTGCCAAATCAGTGGCACAAGAACTATACTCATCACTTCTACTTCTTTCCTTCCACATTTGCCTTTCAGCGTCGAGGGGAGATATAATTTGCGGTCTTTTGCCCTACTGTTTGCCTCTGCTGCTGTTATGTTTCCTAGTGTTTCTAGTATTCCGTCAATCCATGTTTTTTCGTGGTCGACACTTGGGTCTGGTTTTCTCCCAACTTTTATTGAAGGCTCGTTGTGTTGTGTTTTGATCACTCTGCCATGTCACGTTTCCAAACAATTTTATATGTTGTTTCTTTATGTACTCAATGGCGGGGATTATTCCTCGCTTTTTTCTCAAACACGGAATTTATATACAGAACTTATATACAGAACTTATATACAGAACTTATATACAGAACTTATATACAGAACTTATATACAGAACTTATATACAGAACTTATATACAGAACTTAATATACAGAACTTATATACAGAACTTATATACAGAACTTATATACAGAACTTATATACAGAACTTATATACAGAACTTATATACGGAACATATATACGGAACTGTGCAATAATGAAAGTGAAAACAAAACAAGTCACGATTGTGAAATCGGTAAAACAAACCACTTTCACTTCCAACCAGCACCTAACGGCAGACCAATTCACAATATTTTCTCACAAATGGTGGGAAAACAAAACATTGAAGATTAAAACTGTATTTCTGTACTCAATTGACTACTTTTACGTTTTTTTTTAAAATGAAAATCAACATCGGCAAGACAGAAGTCACGAACATCGCAAAGGAGAAATAAAACACCAACATAATTAAGAGAAGGCAGATAATTAAAACAAGAAGGAGACTGGTTGGTCTCGGGGCAAGACGCACTGGTTGGTTGTGGGTTCAAATCCCGGTTGGTTGGGATTTTTATTTATGATTTCTCTCTGCGGTAACCACCCGTGGTCTCAGCAGCGAGACCCGGCTTGAAACGTCAATTAATCATCGGCGGGAAAAAAATATGAGTACCTCAGAAGCCGGAGTTATCTGCCTGTGCGGCGAGGGGCCCCTGTGCACACGACTGCCAGGGAAAAATAGATTAACACGCAAAATTCAGTTCCTAGTCTCTAGGGACTTCGTCAGAGGTAAAAGCTGGCGAACGAAAAAGAAAAAAAAAAGAGAAAAAGAAAAAAAAAAATTAAACAAGTGGAGGAATTTAAATACCTAGGAAGTCTAATGACAAACGACAATTCATAAACAGCAGAGATAGAATCAAGATGCAACAAGGCTTGTCAAATCATTGGACAACCATCACCACAATTGTCCAACAAGGAAATAACTCTAAAGGCAAAACGGGTAGAATCTCCATCCCAACGTTGTGCTATCTGTACTTTTAATAACAATAAGAAACATAACCTCTGCTGAGATGAAATGTGTCAGACGAATGACAGGAAACAGTCAGAGAGATAAGACGAGGAGTGAAGAACTGAGAAAAAAAGCTAGGAATAATTCCCGCCATAGAGTACATAGAGAAACAAGAAATAAAAAGGTTTGACCGCGTGATAAGGCAGAAAGATCAAAACACAACACAACGAGCCATCAATAAACGATGCGAGAACACCGGACCCAAGGGTAGATCACGAAATAAAAATGAACTGATGGAATATTAGAAATACTAGGAAACACAACAACAGGAAAAACCTTCAAAAAAACACAAACTCCCATCTCCCTTCGACGCTGAAAGACCCACGCGGAAAGAAAGAAAGAAGAAGTGTGTCTTTTCCTTTAGGTAATTATACCTCTTATCCATATTATCTTCATTATTGAATAATTTCACACAATTTGTTTTAATTGCAGAAAAAAAAACCACCCCACAGCCAAACAAAATTTATAACCCGAGGTACGCGGAGAAATGGTTCGTACTTTTAAGTGCTAAAAGTCCACAAGACACCAGGGTGGAAGAAAGACGCTATATTTAGCGTGGACACGCTGACAGTCAGCAGGCACTGAACAGCGCCGTCTGTGTGGTTATTTTTTATTTTTTTTTTTTTTATTTTTTTCTGGGGCGAAGGACAGGGCTGATTTCTTGTCGACCATCTTCAAGAATCTAGTCCGCCATTGAGAGTTCTCTCATTGCGCATGAACGGAAGTCAGATGAACCACGTGATCATTGGTCTGCAGCAGATAGCATTTCCCTACTTTGTTGTGTCTGAGGTGGTAAATAACTTCAAATGGTGGCTTTTTCGGTGGAAATTTAACGGAAGAGAAGCAGAAATGTTCCAGGAGTAAAGAGATGAGTGAATCAATTCAGAGGAACAGGTATGTTTACAGCACTCGGAAAAATGACAAAAAATCAACAACAGAAAAAAATATGGACCAAAGCAGGATCGAACCCGCACTCAGTGGCACAGCGCCTTGCCACGAAAAGCCAAAAGTACATTTGAGTACGGTTCGATCCTGCCTTGGTCCATATTTTTTTTCTGTTGTTGATTATTTGTCATTTTATCCGAGTGCTGTAAACATACCTCTTTCCCTGAATTGATTCGCTGAATTATCGCCTCGGAAGTTTCCCTCTAGAATAATATTCATTTATTATTATTTGTCTCCAGTAAAGAGATGAGTGTTGGTTGGTACGCTAGATCAAGTAGTAAACAACTTTAACGCCATAAAAAAGAACATACTAACATCAAAACAAATAACACCAAGGCTAAAACTGCAAAATGTTATATCTTCTTAATATTCCTGTGTGGTGCAGAAACATGGACATTAGACAAGAAAACAGAACCGAAAATTGAAGTCTTTGAAATGTGGATATTTAGAAGAATAGGTAGAATTGGATGGAGAGAAAAGAAAACAAACGAGGAAGTTTTAAAACACAACTAAAAATTAAAAGAGAACTACTAAATACAAATAGAACAAAACAAATGAGATTTTTGGGGCATGTTAAAAGACACAACAGCCTACTAAAAGTAATATTGGAAGGGAGAATAGAAGGTAAAAGAGGCAGAGGCAGACTAAGTCTAACATGGACGAGTAACATTAAAGATGGACAAGTCAATCTATGACAACCTGCACCATCAAAGCAAGAGACAGAGTGGAATGGTGCTCCATGGTAGCCAACCTTCGATGTGGAGATAGACAAGTCAACCTATGACAATCTGCACCATCAAAGCAAGAGACAAGGCAGAATGGCGCTCCATGGTAGCCAACCTTCGATGCGGAGATGGACAAGTCAACCTATGACAACCTGCACCATCAAAGCAAGAGACAGAGCAGAATGGCGCTCCATGGTAGCCAACCTTCGATGCGGAGATGGACAAGTCAACCTATGACAATCTGCACCATCAAAGCAAGAGACAGAGCAGAATAGCGCTCCATGGTAGCCAACCTTCGATGTGGAGATAGACAAGTCAACCAATGACAATCTGCACCATCAAAGTAAGAGACAGAGCAGAATGGCGCTCCATGGTAGCCAACCTTCGATGTGGAGATGGACAAGTCAACCTATGACAAACTGCACCATCAAAGCAAGAGACAGAGTGGAATGTTGCTCCATGGTAGCCAACCTTCGATGTGGAGATGGACAAGTCAACCTATGACAATCTGCACCATCAAAGCAAGAGACAGAGTGGAATGTTGCTCCATGGTAGCCAACCTTCGATGTGGAGATGGACAAGTCAACCTATGACAATCTGCACCATCAAAGCAAGAGACAGAGTGGAATGTTGCTCAATGGTAGCCAACCTTCGATGTGGAGATGGACAAGTCAACCTATGGCAATCTGCACCATCAAAGCAAGAGACAGAGCAGAATGTTGCTCCATCGTAGCCAACCTTCGATGTGGAGATGGACAAGTCAACCTATGACAACCTGCACCATCAAAGCAAGAGACAGAGCAGAATGTTGCTCCATGGTAGCCAACCTTCGATGTGGAGATGGACAAGTCAGCCTATGACAACCTGCACCATCAAAGCAAGATACAGAGCAGAATGTTGCTCCATCGTAGCCAACCTTCGATGTGGAGAGGACAAGTCAACCTATGACAACCTGCACCATCAAAGCAAGAGACAGAGCAGAATGGCGCTCCATGGTAGCCAACCTTCGATGTGGAGATGGACAAGTCAGCCTATGACAACATACACCATCAAAGCAAGATACAGAGGAGAATAGCGCTCCATGGTAGCCAACCTTCGATGCGGAGACGGCACTCAATAATAATGATGATGATCCATAATCAACGACACACAACAAGGTCTCTTGTGTTAAGAACGCCAAACATGGACACTTGCGACTATGCATAAAAGAAAGCTTACCACCACAGAAATGAGATGTCTGAGAAAAGCGCTTGGCCTGACCAGAAAAGACAGAATCGGAAATGATATTATAAGAGAAAGAGTAGACATTGAACCAATCGTAAGCTACAAACAGAAACAAGAAATACACTGGTTTGTCCATCTAGAAAGAATGCTGCGTGATTCCTCACCATACAAAGTATATATTAAAAGAGAAGAAGATAGAAGAGCAAGAGGCAGACCCAGAGTAAGATGGGCAGACAGCATCAAAGATACACTACAAGAAAATCAAATGACAACGATTGAAGCCGCCAAAGGGAGAGAACCTGAACTTGGTATCTCCCTCGACATCAGAACAGTACTAGAGGAAGTGAAGAAAGAAAGGAATCAAGAAACAAACAAACAAACAAGCAAGCAAACAAACAATAAAGAAACAAAAGAAACAAAAGAAAAAAGAAAGAAAGGAAGAAAGCCAGACAGAAAGAAAGAAATCAAGAAACAAACAAACAAACAAGCAAGCAAACAAACAAATAAAGAAACAAAAGAAACAAAAGAAAAAAGAAAGAAAGGAAGAAAGCCAGACAGAAAGAAAGAAATCAAGAAACAAACAAACAAACAAGCAAACAAACAAATAAGAAACAAAAGAAAAAAGAAAGAAAGAAAGAAAGCCAGACAGAAAGAAAGAAATCAAGAAACAAACAAACAAACAAACAAGCAAACAACAAATAAAGAAACAAAAGAAACAAAAGAAAAAAGAAAGAAAGGAAGAAAGCCAGACAGAAAGAAAGAAATCAGAAACAAACAAACAAACAAGCAAACAAACAAATAAAGAAACAAAAGAAACAAAAGAAAAAAGAAAGAAAGGAAGAAAGCCAGACAGAAAGAAAGAAATCAAGAAACAAACAAACAAACAACAAGCAAACAAACAAATAAAGAAACAAAAGAAACAAAAGAAAAAAGAAAGAAAGGAAGAAAGCCAGACAGAAAGAAAGAAATCAAGAAACAAACAAACAACAAACAAGCAAACAAACAAATAAAGAAACAAAAGAAACAAAAGAAAAAAGAAAGAAAGGAAGAAAGCCAGACAGAAAGAAAGAAATCAAGAAACAAACAAACAAACAAACAAGCAAACAAACAAATAAGAAACAAAAGAAACAAAAGAAACAAAAGAAAAAAGAAAGAAAGGAAGAAAGCCAGACAGAAGAAAGAAATCAAGAAACAAACAAACAAACAAGCAAACAAACAAATAAAAAACAAAAGAAAAGAAAGAAAGAAAGAAAGCCAGACAGAAAGAAAGAAATCAAGAAAGAAAGAAACAAACAAACAAACAAATATAGAAACAAAGAAAAACGAAATAAAAAGAAAGTCAGACAGAAAGAAAGAAATCAAGAAAGAAAGAAACAAATAAACAAACAAATAAAGACACAACAGAAAAAAGAATGAAATAAAGCCAGAAAGAAAGAAAGACAGAAACAAAGCAAAAAAGAAAGAATGCAAGAAAGAAACAAAGAAAAGAAAGAAAGAAAATGCCTACTAGGTCTTGTAAGCTCCTAATTAATCTCCTCTCTCCATCTAACACCAAGAAGTCACACAGAATCCAATCCCAGAGTTCCAGCCACCAAACAATTACAAGTCCCGACTAATTCTTCCACAAAACGATACCACAACCAAACGACTTCCAATAATTGACAGCCCTGTTCCTAACAGAAATTCAAACTCACGACAATGTATTGATCCAATTAAGGACATTCCGTTTTGATTTGTCTAGGAAATATCCAAGCCTTACCGTCTCACAGTGACCAAGCCCTCGTCGCGTCCTCCGGCAGTTATTTAGTCATCTTTCCATTTGAATAATTCCTAAACATTTTTTTTGGCCCCTGGCTCCGTCTGACCACTTTATTTACCCCTGGCTCAATCTGACCACTTTATTTATCCCTGGCTCAATCTGACCACTTTATTTACCCATGGCTCAATCTGACCACTTTATTTACCCCTGGCTCAAACTGACCTCATTGAGTCGTCATACATCGCGAGGATCACTTTTTTTTCCCTCACCTCATTTGTCATGGCTTTACGTCAAGTTTATTTTTCCTGGCTCACATCAAGTTAATCTTTTTTTTTTCTGGCTCACACCAAGTTAATCTCTTTCCTAGCTCACATCAAGTTAGTCTTTTTTTTTCTGGCTCACACCAAGTTAATCTCTTTCCTAGCTCACATCAAGTTAGTCTTTTACCTAGCTCACATCAAGTTAATCTTTTACCTAGCTCACATCAAGTTAATCTTTTTTTCTGGCTCACACCAAGTTAATCTTTTACCTAGCTCACATCAAGTTAATCTTTTACCTAGCTCACATCAAATTAATCTTTTTTTCTGGCTCACACCAAGTTAATCTTTTACCTAGCTCACATCAAGTTAATCTTTTTTTCTGGCTCACATCAAGTTAATCTTTTACCTAGCTCACATCAAGTTAGTCTTTTACCTAGCTCACAACAAGTTAATCTCTTACCTAGCTCACATCAAGTTAATCTTTTTTTCTGGCTCACATCAAGTTAATCTTTTACCTAGCTCACATCAAGTTAATCTTTTACCTAGCTTACATCAAGTTAATCTTTTACCTAGCTCACACCAAGTTAATCTATTTCCTAGTTCACATCAAGTTAGTCTTTTACCTAGCTCACATCAAGTTAATCTTTTACCTAGCTCACATCAAGTTAATCCTTTACCTAGCTCACATCAAGTTAATCTTTTTTTCTGGCTCACACCAGGTTAATCTTTTACCTAGCTCACATCAAGTTAATCTTTTACCTAGCTCACATCAAGTTAATCTTTTACCTAGCTCACATCAAGTTAATCTTTTTTCTGGCTCACACCAAGTTAATCTTTTACCTAGCTCACATCAAGTTAATCTTTTACCTAGCTCACATCAAGTTAATCTTTTACCTAGCTCACATCAAGTTAATCTTTTACCTAGCTCACATCAAGTTAATCTTTTACCTAGCTCACATCAAGTTAATCTTTTACCTAGCTCACATCAAGTTAATCTTTTACCTAGCTCACATCAAGTTAATCTTTTTTTTCTGGCTCACACCAAGTTAATCTTTTACCTAGCTCACATCAAGTTAATCTTTTTTTCTGGCTCACACCAAGT
Organism: Megaustenia siamemsis; assembly: GCA_032433765.1. Taxonomy (NCBI): domain Eukaryota; kingdom Metazoa; phylum Mollusca; class Gastropoda; order Stylommatophora; family Ariophantidae; genus Megaustenia; species Megaustenia siamemsis. The sequence goes on from JAVIAB010000099.1 coordinate 25,311,607, forward strand.
TAATCTTTTACCTAGCTCACATCAAGTTAATCTTTTACCTAGCTCACATCAAGTTAATCTTTTTTTCTGGATCACACCAAGTTAATCTCTTTCCTAGCTCACATCAAGTTAATCTTTTACCTAGCTCACATCAAGTTAATCTTTTACCTAGCACACATAAAGGGAGCTCATAAGGAACATCAGAAAAAAACAATCAACATTTTTTGGACACATAAAAAAGAGGAAAACTGAAATACCTGTTTACAACTGGGAAAATACAGGGAGAGAGAGATCGCGGACTGCAAAGAGAGAAGACACTAGATAGCTTGGTGTCATGGCATGGAAAACAGTCACCAACAGAATTGATACGATGCACTATAGATAGAACATTGTGGAAGGACATGATCGCCTACGCCAACCGGTATGGCACATGATGATGACCTAAGGCTTTATTGTAGTTAGTGGTACACATTTTAAACACCTGAACTCAAAAACTATGATCATAAACAAAGAAAATACTCAAAACCCACAAGTGGATATCAAAGTTGAAGGAATAGACCTGGAGACAGGTCAGAACTACAACTACCTTGGACATACTATAACCAGTGATGGAAAATGGAAAACTGAAATAAACAAAAGAATAGGTATGGCAAAAAGTAATTTTAATGTCATGAAGAACATACTAACATCAAAACAAATAACACCAGGGCTAAAACTAAGAATGGCAAAATGTTATTTCTTCTCAATATTCCTATTTGGTGCAGAAACATGGACATTGGACAAGAAAACAGAACAGAGAATTGAAGCCTTTGAAATGTGGATATATAGAAGAATAGGTAGAATTGGATGGAAAGAAAAGAAAAGAAACGATGAAGTTTTAAAACAACCAAAATGAAAAGAGAACTACTAAACACAATTAGAACAAGACAAATGAAATTGTTGGTGCATGTTAAAAGACACAACAGCATAATAAAAGTAATATTGGAAGGGAAAATACAAGGTAAAAGAGGCAGGGCAGACCAAGACTAACATGGACGAGTAACATCAAAAGATGGACAAGTCAACCTATGACAACCTGCACCTTCAAAGCAAGAGACAGAGCAGAATGGCGCTCCATGGTAGCCAACCATCGAAGCGGAGACGGCACTCAGTGATGATGATGACACACAAACATAAGAAGCTATTTCGTAACACGGACAAACAATAACAAAAATAGAACGTTAAAGATATCTTAAGGTGACCCAAAAATATAGTAAAACTGTGCAGAAGACAAGTGTAAATAAAGAAATCAATAACATATGTTGACGGTACCACTGACTTCAACGGCTTTGGACGATCAATAACTGACGGTATAGTTTCTTGTATATTGAAGATCAATAATATGTGTACAGTTTCTTGATGTCGGAGACAGTTAATTGATGTCGGAGACAGTTATTTGATGTCGGAGACAGTTATTTGATGTCTGTCGGAGACAGTTATTTGATGTCGGAAACAGTTAATTGATGTCGGAGACAGTTATTTGATGTCGGAGACAGTTAATTGATGTCGGAGACAGTTATTTGATGTCGGAGACAGTTAATTGATGTCGGAGACAGTTTCTTGATGTCGGAGACAGTTATTTGATGTCGGAGATAGTCTCTTGATTTCGGAGACAGTTACTTGATGTCGGAGACAGTTTCTTGATGTCGGAGATAACAGACGGTGTCATTTTTTGTATTTTGGTTGAATATGAGGGAGACATTGGGAGGTTCGTTTACTTGATGACGGAGATAAATAGGGATTGTGCGGTATGTTGATGACGGAGATAAATAATGGATTGTGCGGTATGTTGATGACAGAGATAAATAATGGATTGTGCGGTATGTTGATGACGGAGATAAATAATGGATTGTGCGGTATGTTGATGACAGAGATAAATAATGGATTGTGCGGTATGTTGATGACGGAGATAAATAATGGATTGTGCGGTATGTTGATGAGGGAGATAAATAATCTATTGTGCGTTTAGTTGATGACGGAGATAAATAATGGATTGTGCGGTTAGTTGATGACGGAGATAAATAATGGATTGTGCGGTATGTTGATGACGGAGATAAATAATGGATTGTGCGGTATGTTGATGACGGAGATAAATAATGGATTGTGCGGTATGTTGATGACGGAGATAAATAATCCATTGTGCGGTTAGTTGATGACGGAGATAAATAATGGATTGTGCGGTTAGTTGATGACGGAGATAAATAATGGATTGTGCGGTATGTTGATGACGGAGATAAATAATGGGTTGTGCCGGTACTTGATGGCGGAGATAAATAATCGATTGTGCGGTATGTTGATGACGGAGATAAATAATGGATTGTGCGGTATGTTGATGATGGAGATAAATAATGGATTGTGCGGTATGTTGATGACGGAGATAAATAATGGATTGTGCGGTATGTTGATGACGGAGATAAATAATGGATTGTGCGGTATGTTGATGGCGGAGATAAATAATGGATTGTGCGGTATGTTGATGACGGAGATAAATAATGGATTGTGCCGGTACTTGATGGCGGAGATAAATAATGGATTGTGCGGTACGTTGATGGCGGAGAAAAATAATGGATTGTGCGGTATGTTGATGACGGAGATAAATAATGGATTGTGCCGGTACTTGATGGCGGAGATAAATAATCGATTGTGCGGTATGTTGATGAAGGAGATAAATAATGGATTGTGTGGTATGTTGATGGCGGAGATAAATAATGGATTGTGTGGTATGTTGGTGACGGAGATAAATAATGGATTGAGCGGGATATTGATGGCGGAGATAAATAATGGATTGTGCCGGTACTTGATGGGGGAGATAAATAATGGATTGTGTGGTATGTTGATGACGGAGATAAATAATGGATTGTGCGGTATGTTGATGGCGGAGATAAATAATGGATTGTGCCGGTACTTGATGGCGGAGATAAATAATGGATTGTGCGGTATGTTGATGACGGAGATAAATAATGGATTGTGCGGTATGTTGATGGCGGAGATAAATAATGGATTGTGCCGGTACTTGATGGCGGAGATAAATAATGGATTGTGCGGTATGTTGATGACGGAGATAAATAATGGATTGTGCGGTATGTTGATGACGGAGATAAATAATGGATTGTGCCGGTACTTGGCGGAGATAAATAATGGATTGTGCGGTATGTTGATGACGGAGATAAATAATGGATTGTGCGGTATGTTGATGACGGAGATAAATAATGGGTTGTGCCGGTACTTGATGGCGGTGATAAATAATGGATTGTGTGGTATGTTGATGACGGAGATAAATAATGGGTTGTGCCAGTACTTGATGGCGGAGATAAATAATGGATTGTGTGGTTAGTTGATGGCGGAGATAAATAATGGATTGTGCGGTATGTTGATGACGGAGATAAATAATGGATTGTGCCGGTACTTGATGGCGGAGATAAATAATGGATTGTGTGGTATGTTGATGACGGAGATAAATAATGGGTTGTGCCAGTACTTGACGGCGGAGATAAATAATGGAGTGTGTGGTATGTTGATGACGGAGATAAATAATGGATTGTGCGGTATGTTGATGACGGAGATATATAATGGATTGTGCCGGTACTTGATGGCGGAGATAAATAATGGATTGTGCGGTATGTTGATGACGGAGATAAATAATGGATTGTGCGGTATGTTGATGGCGGAGATAAATAATGGATTGTGCCGGTACTTGATGGCGGAGATAAATAATGGATTGTGCGGTATGTTGATGACGGAGATAAATAATGAATTGTGCGGTATGTTGATGACGGAGATAAATAATGGATTGTGCCGGTACTTGGCGGAGATAAATAATGGATTGTGCGGTATGTTGATGACGGAGATAAATAATGGATTGTGCGGTATGTTGATGATGGAGATAAATAATGGGTTGTGCCGGTACTTGATGGCGGTGATAAATAATGGATTGTGTGGTATGTTGATGACGGAGATAAATAATGGGTTGTGCCAGTACTTGATGGCGGAGATAAATAATGGATTGTGTGGTTAGTTGATGGCGGAGATAAATAATGGATTGTGCGGTATGTTGATGACGGAGATAAATAATGGATTGTGCCGGTACTTGATGGCGGAGATAAATAATGGATTGTGTGGTATGTTGATGACGGAGATAAATAATAGGTTGTGCCAGTACTTGATGGCGGAGATAAATAATGGATTGTGCCGGTACTTGATGGCGGAGATAAATAATGGATTGTGTGGTTAGTTGATGACGGAGATAAATAATGGATTGTGCCAGTACTTGATGTCGGAGATAAATAATGGATTGTGTGGTTAGTTGATGGCGGAGATAAATAATGGATTGTATGGTTAGTTGATGGCGGAGATAAATAATGGATTGTGCCAGTACTTGATGGCGGAGATAAATAATGGATTGTGTGGTTAGTTGATGGCGGAGATAAATAATGGATTGTGTGGTATGTTGATGACGGAGATAAATAATGGGTTGTGCCAGTACTTGATGGCGGAGATAAATAATGGATTGTGTGGTTAGTTGATGGCGGAGATAAATAATGGATTGTGCGGTATGTTGATGGCGGAGATAAATAATGGATTGTGCGGTATGTTGATGACGGAGATAAATAATGGATTGTGCGGTATGTTGATGACGGAGATAAATAATGGATTATGCCGGTACTTGATGGCGGAAATAAATAATGGATTGTGTGGTTAGTTGATGACGGAGATAAATAATGGATTGTGATAAAAATTTAGATAAGAGAAAGAGTATCTGGGTCTATGCCCTATGGGTCGGCTACGGCTCGAAAGGTCAATAGATGTATGGACCGACGGACGGACGGACGGACGGACGGACGGACGGACGGACGGACGGACGGACGGACAGACAGACAGACAGACAGACGACAGACGACAGACAGACAGACAGACAGACAGACAGATAGATAGATAGATAGATAGATAGATAGATAGATAGATAGATAGATAGATAGATATATAGATAGATAGATAGATAGATAGATAGATGATTTTGAAATGAAAGAGTAGACAGATCTGAGCAGAAATGGGAAAAAAATCGGTATTGTTAAAGCTTCACGTAATAAGTGGACAACACAAACCAGAACGACGTTTCGGCTCAATAGGTCTTCAGCAGGAACAAACATATAACACACATACAAAAATGTATTTAAAGTAAAAAAAAATAATAATAATAATAATATATAATGCTATCGAACTAGAAGAAATAACAAAGAACATTAAACATAAAAACGTGCTGAAGTCGGATGTGTTGGGCCGAAAGGCGCACATATCACAGTTATACTGTATACCACAACACAACGCAGACACACCCACTTAACGTCCTTTTAAGGGCGGATGATGAAGAGTAATTCTGTAGTCTACTAGAATACTTTAGTCATCGGGCGAGCGCAAGCAAGCAAGCAAACATAAAAAAGTCTTCCCTGTATACTCTGATGTGTCAAAAAGGAAAAATAATGTTAGTACGCACGGGGTACGTGTGTGTGTGTGTGTGCACAAATGTGAAAATGTACGCACATAGCACGCAGTAAAAGAAGTTTCCGAAAACAGGTCGTGAAAGACATCTTCTTCCATTCTTCTTCTTTTGCTTCTTTACCATTTTAGCTCCCAGTGGAGCATAGGTCTTCAACAAACACTTTCCAAGTCGTTCTGTTTTTTGCCATTCTTTTAAGATTATTCCGTGTCTTCCCCATCATCATCTTCATCTCTGCTTCTATCTGTCTTCTACAAGAGTTCTAAGAAGACATCTTAGTTTGCTGTAAATAATAACGTAACGCAACTGCGCTGATTTAACGCCCTTCCAACAGCCTAACGACGCAGTGATAGAACCGTTTGGCGAACGGAAGAGGAAATCAAAATCTACTTTAAGAACACTGCACTCCATATCAGCCTGTCCATGCCCTCCACATCAGCCTGTCCATGTCCCGCAGTTAAGACCATGCCAGTTGGCACAAACGGACGCAGACATTCCACCACAGTTTTCCCCCCAAACATCCAACAATAAACACAGCAGCAGACCTTTGACAAGAAACTAAACTCGCAGTCAAGTAAAATCATCAACAACTAAAAACAAACAATAAGAAACCCAAAAATATAAGAAGCATGCACCTGGCCACCTCCTCCCCAACTACCCTCCTCCCGCCGCCATTTTCCCAACCGCCATGACACATCACACAGCCAGGTCACCTTGACATAGCATTGTCCATCTATTTTCTCCTCCTATTCTCCACCCCCCTCTCCCGCCCCCAATTTTCAAATCCCAATGCCTTTCCATCCATGCCCAAATTAGGGGAGAGATAAAGAATGAAGGGGAGAAAAAAATATATTTTTATCCTCCTACCCCTCATTTTTACCTCCCTCCCTCCGCCCTCCCTCCCTCCCCCCAACCTCACGAAACGCCAAATTTTCACGCCCTTTTCCAAAAATCGATTTCTCCTTACTTCTCCAGCTAAGGTTTTCACTCGATATCCTTTCAGCCCTCATCTCCTCCTCGCACAAGGTTACTTCCGCTATCTTTCCGAGAGTTCCTATTTCTCCGCTTTTCTCATTTCTTACATTTTGAGCTCAAAACACGCCTCCAAAGCCCTCTCCCTTTTCATCCTTTTTTTTTTTCTTCTTTTTTTTCATCTTCTATATTTTTTTTTCTTCTTCATACAGCACGGCTGAGAGATTTAGATATAAATTGGGTCGTTTCTTCTTCAGATTTTTTCTCCATGCCAAATTATGTATTTCCATGTTACATGCCCACCAAATGGTTGCTATGGTTTCGGGGGGGAATTAAGGGATTGTGGGATATATGGATTGTTGGGTCTGTGGAAGAGGGGGGGGAGATATAGGTGTGTGGAGTGGAGGTGTGGGAGAGTGGTGGAGTTGGTGAGGTGTGGAGTGGGGATGTGTGGAGTAGCGAGAGTGGTGGAGTTGGAGAGAGGTGGAATGCATTGGGTGTAGAGTGGGTGAGTGGGTGAAGGGTGGAGTGTCAGGAGTGGAGCGGAGGTGAAGTGGGAGAGTGGGTGGAGTGGAAGTGTGGTGGAGTGGGGGATGTACAGTGGGGGGGTTATTGATTTGAGAGTGGTGGGGTAGGTGGCGTGTGGAGTAGAAGAGTGGTTGTAGTAGAAGAGTGGTTGAGTGGGTGATGTGTGCAGTAGAAGAGTGGGTGTAGTTGAAGAGTGGTTGAGTGGGTGATGTGTGCAGTAGAAGAGTGGGTGTAGTTGAAGAGTGGTTTAGTGGGTGATTGTGTGCAGTAGAAAAGTGGGTGTAGTTGAAAAGTGGGTGTAGTTGAAGAGTGGGTGTAGTTGAAGAGTGGTTGAGTGGCGATGTGTGCAGTAGAAGAGTGGGTGTAGTTGAAGAGTGGGTTTAGTGGCGATGTGTGCAGTAGAAGAGTGGGTGTAGTTGAAGAGTGGGTGTAGTTGAAGAGTGGTTGAGTGGGCGATGTGTGCAGTAGAAGAGTGGGTGTAGTTGAAGAGTGGTTGAGTGGGCGATGTGTGCAGTAGAAGAGTGGGTGTAGTTGAAGAGTGGTTTAGTGGGCGATGTGTGCAGTAGAGGTGTAGTTGAAGAGTGGTTGAGTGGGTGATGTGTGCTGTAGGAGAGTGGGTGTAGTTTGAAGAGTGGTTGAGTTGGTGATGTGTGCAGTAGAAGAGTGGGTGTAGTAGAAGAGTGGGTGTAGTAGAAGAGTGGGTGTAGTAGAAGAGTGGGTGTAGTAGAAGAGTGGGTGTAGTTGAAGAGTGGTTGAGTGGGTGATGTGTACTGTAGGAGAGTGGGTGGAGTGGAAATGTCGTGAAGTGGGTGAGATGTGGAGTAGGCGATGTGTGGAGTCGGAAGGTGGTGTAGTGGGAGTGTGGTGGAGTGGGTGATGTGTGGAGTGGGAGAGTTGTAGAACGGGTGAAGTATGGAGTGGGTGAGGTAAGGAACGATGGAGGCGTGGAGTGGGAGAGCTGTGGAGTGGCGGAACAATGCAGAGTAAGAGAGTTGTGATGTTGGAGATGTTGTTGAGTGGTTGTTGAGTGGTTGTTGAGTGGTTGTTGAGTGGTTGTTGTGTGGTTGTTGAGTGGTAAATTAGCGACTGTGAGTGTGAGCTCAACATTTGTTCATTTGCAGATTCCACAACATCTTTAGCGTTCACCACTACAGCGAGCGTGGATGTCTAGCGTCGCTTAGTTTGAGGCAAGTAGCTATATATAGCATTTCGGCCCGACAAATCCGTCTACGAATGGATATATTTAGGGTGCTTAGCTAACAATTATACCTCAAATAGCGGCGACCACATCTGACCTACTTCTTTCAACTTTTAACTGCACGGATTTTTTTTACGCACGCGGAGTGTACACGGGGAAATTATTTCTCCATCATTATCCTTATATCTTCTTCTTCTTTCATCTTTTCTCTTTCTCACTGATACCTAAAAGTCTCGTGGTTTATATCATTTGTCGTTCTTGAGCTGCTCGAACTGTCTGAAATAGTGGTTTTCCTTTGTTGTTACATGTCTCTGTCACTGCATCTATCCATCTTCTCTTTCTCTTTCTCACTGATACCTAAAAGGGTGTCGTGGTTTATATCATTTGTCGTTCTTGAGCTGCTCGAACTGTCTGAATTAGTGATTTTCCTTTGTTGTTACATGTCTCTATCACTGCATCTATCCATCTTCTTCTGGGTCTTCCTCTTGGTCTTTTACCATGCATTCTCGAGAAGAACGCCCTTGATGGTGATTGGTGAGGATTCATTCTGACCAGGTTGCCAAACCATTTAAGTTGTTGTTGTTCTAAATATTCTTGGCAGGGTTTTGTTCCTACCATTTTTCTTATGGTTTCATTTGGTATTCTATCTCTTCTTGTGTTGTTTGTTACTTTTCTCAAGCATCGCATCTCACATGTATTGATCTTTCTTAATTGTGATTTAGAAAGGGTCCATGTTTGACGTTATCCAAAAGGTCAAAATATCTGACCTCATCCTCCCTAGACTGGGGAAAAATACAGCCAAGAAGCAACCATAGATTCTATTGGAAAAATACAGCCAAGAAGCAACCATAGATTCTATTGGAAAAATACAGCCAAGAAGCAACCATAGATTCTATTGGAAAAATACAGCCTAGAAGCAACCATAGATTCTACGGGAAAAATACAGCCTAGAAGCAACCATAGATTCTATTGGAAAAATACAGCCTAGAAGCAACACATATTCTATTGGAAAAATACAGCCTAGAAGCAACCATAGATTCTATTGGAAAAATATAGCCTAGAAGCAACCATAGATTCTATTGGAAAAATACAGCCTAGAAGCAACCATAGATTCTATTGGAAAAATACAGCCTAGAAGCAACCACATATTCTACGGGAAAAATATTCAGTGTATGTGACGAAATTGGAACGCAAAAACTTCTTAACCGTATGCTGCTGTCCTAGCTCTACACCATCAAGCCCTCTCCAGGTCGAGAATTATGATTTTTTTTTTTTTGGCTTTTAATTTGGCCCCAGTTTTGTGTTTAAACCACATCTGGACATTAAACAGAAACAAAAAGAACAAAGACAGTCTGAAAGGATATAAGACCGAATATGAGGCAAGTAGTAACACATATATTAACTAAGGGGATGAGAAATAAGTAAATAAAAAGAAATAAAGTAAATACATAAATAAATACATGATACAGGAAATCGAGTTTCGACAAATGAAATGTGCGATCTGGAAACCGAAAAAGACTAACAAGAACAAAATAATGACACAAAAAAGTAGCGTAGTAGATGGTAAAGAAAAGGGCAAAATATGAAGAAAATACAGCATTCGGTTGTTGCTTTTCTCTCCCTCCTTTCCCCCTCCTTCGACCCCCCCCCCTCCTTCCCTCCCTCCCTCCCTTATTTCCTTCCTTCCTTCAATCTTTCTTTCTTTCTCTCTCTCTCTCTCTTTCTTTCTTTCTGACAAAACGTCTAAAACCTCATGAAACCCACAGACAAACGTCTAAAACCTTATGAAACCCACAGACAAAACGTCTAAAACCTTATGAAACCCACAGAAAAAACATCTAAAACCTCATGAAACCCACAGAAGAAACGTCTAAAACCTCATGAAACCCACAGATAAAACGTCTAAAACCTCATGGCAACCACAGACAAAACGTCTAAAACCTCATGAAACCCACAGACAAAACGTCTAAAACCTCATGAAACCCACAGACAAAACGTCTAAAACCTCATGAAACCCACAGACAAAACGTCTAAAACCTCACAAAACCCACAGACAAAACGTCTAAAACCTCATGAAACCCACAGACAAAACGTCTAAAACCTCACAAAACCCACAGACAAAAAGTCTAAAACCTCATGAAACCCATAGACAAAACGTCTAAAACCTCATGAAACCCATAGACAAATCGTCTAAAACCTCATGAAACCACAGACAGAACATCCAACCGCCCCTGAAACCCACAGACAGACCATCCAACCGCCCATGAAACCCATAGACAGAACATCCAACCGCCCCTGAAACCCACAGACAGAACATCCAACCGCCCCTGAATCCACAAACAGAACATCCAACCGCCCCTGAAACCCACAGACAGAACATCCAACCGCCCCTGAAACCCACAGACAGAACATCCAACCGCCCCTGAAACCCACAGATAGAGCACAGAACAACACCTGAAATTCAAACACTAAACATTCTACATCCAAAGGAAATATAAAAACTCAACAAAAATACTCAACACTGTTTCACATCCACACACACTAAACACCAAATAGTACCTGAAATAGAAAAACAAAACACCCAACACTGACGGAAACAAATGCCAGAAACACCCAAAACTGTCGCAAACTAATACAAAAAGCACCCAAAACTGTCGGAAACTTATATCAAAAACACCCAACATTATCGGAAACTTATATCAAAAACACCCAACATTATCGGAAACTTATATCAAAACACCCAAAACTGCCTGAAATCCAAACAACTAAACGCAAAACATCGCCAGAAACTAACACCCGATACCCTCACCACCCAAAGACCAGCCCATAAAATAATCAACACATACCTAGAGACATACACACCATTCCAGTACAAACTATGTCACTCCTCTACCGCTGCAGCAGACATTCACCATACGAGACATAAACGTTCTTATTTATACTTTGCTATCTATAAATTAGCACGTTTGAAAAGAAGGAAAAAAAATTATAATAATAAATTATAAAAATGAAAATTACAAAGCAAAAAAAAAAATATATATATATATATCCAAGAGAATACCAAATGAAACCATAAGAAAAATAGTAGGCACAAAACCCTGCCAAGAATATATAGAACAACAACAACTTTAATGGTTTGTCCACCTGGTCAGAATGAATCCTTACCAATCACCATCAAGGGCGTTCTTCTCGAGAATGCATGGAAAAAGACCAAGAGGAAGACCCAGAAGAAGAAGGATAGATGCAGTAACAGAGACATGTAACAACAAAGGAAAATCACTAATTCAGACAGTTCGAGCAGCTCAAGAACGACAAATGATATAAACCACGACACCTTTTAGGTATCAGTGAGAAAGCGAAAAGAAGATATATATATATATTTCCTGCAGTAGCAGGAGCTACTGAGTTGCGTGATCTGTGTACACCGTGAGCTGTGTGTCTCATCCGTTTTGATCATGTTTCGATATTCCAATTGTTTACGATGAATGATGATATCGTATGTCAGGGAACAGTTGGCTGTGTTCACTTTCTGTGCGGTTTCGCCTTATGTCTTTTGGCGTGTGCTGAGACTGCTATGATGGGGACTGAAGCTGCTACCTTTCTTTCTTTGCGAGATGAGATAGTAATTCGGATGATTCCACTGGCGCGGGCGGTTGAGCAAGTATGGATTTTAATTCGTTTGCAGTGATACCGGGGCCTTCCATAACAATAACAATAACCATATATATATATATATATAAGAATAAAACCTCTGCGCCGTGTTTTCAAATTAACAACACCTCCTATCTTACCGTCACTCCACTCCCATCTTACCCTCACTCCACTCCCATCCATCCAATTCTTGTTACTACTTTGTCATCGCCAATACACGCCCCGCCCTCTGACGATGCACGTTGGAGGATTTTCTTGATGTTTTCACGGAGCAAGTTACAAGTTCAATTTGAGGTAATTTTGATCTTTCATTCGCGGACATGCAAGATGAGGTGTATTACGTCACCGCAGGGTGTGTAACGATATCTCAATATACGCTGACAATGAGTGATTTGAATAAGATTATTTCAACAATAACTCAGTAATAATAATCATAACAATAATCATAATATTAATCTTAATAATAATCAAGTACCACGTCTGTTGGCGTAGGTGATTATGTCTCTCCATAACTTTCGATCTCGACAGTTATTTATCAGTTCCGTTGCTGACCTCAACAAGAGAGCTAATTTCCAATATTAGGAAGAAACAATCATCATTTTTTTTGGCCATGTAATGAGAAGAGAACAACGGGAATATATTGTGACAACTGGAAAAATTGAGGGACGAAGAGATAGGGGGAAGCAAAGAGACAAAAATAAGATACCAGACAACTTAATACAATGGCTTGGCAGACGGTCAACAACAGAAATGATAAATAACTGTCGAGATCAACAGTTGTGGCGAGACATGATCACCTACGCCAGCAGGCATGGTACCTGATGATGATGATGGTGTTGACTTTTTTCTTTCCTTTCCCCGTGTATTCCCTTTTTCTACGAATCTGTCTGCTTCTTGTTTGAGTTGGAGCTTTAGAGTGTGTTTCCAAAGATTGCGGTCTGCAGCTATTTCTTCCCAGGCTGCCGGGTTTATGTTCAGTCTTCATGTCACGTGTTCACACATCTACAAATCGATGTTTTTGGGCGCTCCCTAGTTCTTTTGCCATCTGCCAATTGTCCGTAAAGTATATATTCTGGTATGCAGTCATACGTTTCCACCTGGTCAGAATGAATCCTCACCAATCACCATCAAGGGTGTTCTTCTCGAGAATGCATGAAAAAAGACCAAGAGGAAGACCCAAAAGAAGATGGATAGATGCAGTGATAGAGACATGTAACAACAAAGGAAAATCACTAATTCAGACAGTTCGAGCAGCTCAAGAACGACAAATGATATAAACCACGACACCTTTTAGGTATCAGTGAGAAAGAGAAAAGAAGAAGATGGATAGATGCAGTGATAGAGACATGTAACAACAAAGGAAAATCACTAATTCAGACAGTTCGAGCAGCTCAAGAACGACAAATGATATAAACCACGACACCTTTTAGGTATCAGTGAGAAAGAGAAAAGAAGAAGATGGATAGATGCAGTGATAGAGACATGTAACAACAAAGGAAAATCACTAATTCAGACAGTTCGAGCAGCTCAAGAACGACAAATGATATAAACCACGACACCTTTTAGGTATCAGTGAGAAAGAGAAAAGAAGAAGATGGATAGATGCAGTGACAGAGACATGTAACAACAAAGGAAAATCACTAATTCAGACAGTTCGAGCAGCTCAAAAACGACAAATGATATAAACCACGACACCTTTTAGGTATCTGTGAGAAAGAGAAAAGATGAAAGAAAAAGATGAAGACCACTTTCATACAGGGTACGGTACAACATACCCAGCTGTTAATTGTCCATCTCCTGGTGTTATGCTTTCATCTCAGCGAAGAGCAATGTCCCTTTTATTTTTGTATTATTCTACAATGGACATCTGACCTGATGATAATAATGACGATGTTTGGTTTGGTTATCTGGTTAAGGGAGGCCCCGGTATCACTGTAAACGAATTAAAATCCATAATTGCTCAACCGCCCGTGCCAGCGTAATCATCCGAATCTGACCTCCCAAACAAAGAAAGGTAACTGTAGTCCCCATCGTAGCAGTCTCAGCACACGCCAAAAGACATAAGGCGAAACCGCACAGATAGTGAACACAGCCAACTGTTCCCTGTCATACGATATCATCATTCATCGTAAACAATTGGAATATCGAAACACGATCAAAACGGATGAGACACACAGCTCACGGTGTGCACACAGCACTTAACTCAGTAGCTCCTGCAACAAGCCGGACTTGGAATATGAGGAAATTGCAACAAGGAACACTTTTCATGCATAGCCTTCAATTGTTCCCGCCGCCTATCCACCATATACCGGAAGTTCACGTCCTCTTGAAAATGATGATCGTCATATTAAAAAAAAAATGTATAGCTCTTGATGATGTTAGGCCATCGTTGGTGACTCCAATTCCGAACATTTAGACACACAGTTAGTCGTCAGATTATCCCCGTCGCACATCAACCAACAGACCGTAAGATTAGCGTATAGCCGGTCTAGAGTCTAGGGATATACGATGAACTATTACGATGACGTTGCACACAAAAAAAAACTACACACAATTTCGCTCCCTTTCGATTTCTGATTACTCTAGTAAAAGCAGCCTAAGACGACCAAAACACTGTGCAAATTCCGTAAAGAGATACAACTGCGGCTGACGAAGTAGTTTACATTGATAAGTGAAAAGGAAATAACTTGCGTCAAGGAATTCCAACAACGGCCATGAACAGCACCAATGTGACGTAATGCGCAGATCAAGTCTAGACGTTGGAAGGTGGCATTCACAACACTTGATTTGTCAAAAAGGGACTGTTGCCGGCGTACAACATCGCTTTAGCGGCGCAGATGTAATAAAAAGATCATCACTTTTACTTTAACGCAGAAAAGTGCAACGGAGAACCGAAATTAATCAGATTCCGAATGCACTTACTGCAGCGATCAAGAGAACGTGACCTAGATCCCACCATCTTTACAACGGAAGTCCCCGTACGATGTTTGCATTGTTCTACAATGGACATACGACCTGACTATGATAATGACGATGTTTGCATTGTTCTACAATGGACATACGACCTGACTATGATAATGACGTTGTTTGCATTGTTCTACAATGGACATACGACCTGACGATGATAATGACGTTGTTCGCATTGTTCTACAATGGACATACGACCTGACTATGATAATGACGATGTTTGCATTGTTCTACAATGGACATACGACCTGACTATGATAATGACGATGTTTGCATTGTTCTACAATGGACATATGACCTGACGATGATAATGACGTTGTTCGCATTGTTCTACAATGGACATACGACCTGACGATGATAATGACGTTGTTCAGATTGTTCTACAATGGACATACGACCTGACGATGATAATGACGTTGTTCGCATTGTTCTACAATGGACATACGACCTGACGATGATAATGACGTTGTTCAGATTGTTCTACAATGGACATACGACCTGACGATGATAATGACGTTGTTCGCATTGTTCTACAATGGACATACGACCTGACGATGATAATGACGTTGTTCAGATTGTTCTACAATGGACATACGACCTGACGATGATAATGACGTTGTTCGCATTGTTCTACAATGGACATACGACCTGACGATGATAATGACGTTGTTCAGATTGTTCTACAATGGACATACGACCTGACGATGATAATGACGTTGTTCGCATTGTTCTACAATGGACATACGACCTGACGATGATAATGACGTTTGTTCAGATTGTTCTACAATGGACATACGACCTGACGATGATAATGACGTTGTTCACATTGTTCTACAATGGACATACGACCTGACGATGATAATGACGTTGTTCAGATTGTTCTACAATGGACATACGACCTGACGATGATAATGACGTTGTTCACATTGTTCTACAATGGACATACGACCTGACGATGATAATGACGATGTTTGCATTGTTCTACAATTGACCGCATGATGGTGCTGATGTTTGCCCTGTACTCTGACAAGGTGTAAATTACTCTTCTACTTTATCATCCTTGCCTTAGTCGTTATATTTTCAATTCCCTGTGGAGCATCATCATCATGTGCCATACCGGTTGACGTAGGCGATCATGTCCTTCCACAATCTTCTATCTACAGTGCATCGTATCAGTTTTGTTGTTGACTGTTCTCCATGCCATGACATCAAACCATCCAGTATTTTCTCTCTTTGTCGTTCGCGATATCTTTTTCCTTTTATTTTGCCAGTTGTAACCAAGTATTTCAACTTTCCTCTTCCCATGATGTGCCTGAAAAATGTTGATTGTTTCTTTATGATGTTTTTTTTTTTTTATGAGCTCCCTTTTTGTGTTGGCGTCTTTGAGAATATCCTCATTGGTCGTTTTAGCTGTCCATGGAACTTTCAACATTCTTCTAAGAAATCCCATCTCTGTGGCCTCTAATCGTCTTTTCATTTGTTTGTCTACTATCCATGATTCGCATCCATAGGTCAGAATTGGTTATATATAGCACCGATGAACTCTCTTTCTCACTTCTATTGACATATATTTGTTGCCATGATTAGTCCAGGCAATATAAGAAGGTAGTTTGCCATTCCTTTCCTTCTTGGCAGTGACTGTACCGGTCAGAGATCGCAGCCATTGTCTCTGTGGAGTATAGGTCTACAATAAACACTTTCAGCTCCCTGTGGAGCATAGGTCTTTAACAAACACTTTAAACCCCTGTGGAGCATAGGTCTCCAATAAACATATGCCAAGCAGTCTCGTTTATTGTCATTTCTGAATCGTTCCGTGCCATCCTCGTCTTTCTCGCAGCTGTTTCCATCCATCTTCTACGCGTATATGTTGGCTTTCCCCTTTGTCTTCTTCAGTGTGGGTTCCACAAAATAGCTTGTCGCGCAATATTCTAATTTGACTTCAACAGCGTATGTTCTACCCAATGACACCGCTCTAGTCGTATCTCTTTATCCACTGGTATTTGACTTGTACTCTCCCATAATTCCACGTTAGTGATTTTGTCCTGCCATTTCCATCCTTTTATTCTGCGCAAGCATCCATTAATGAAGGTCTGTACCACTGTTACCATATCAGACTTTCTTTCTTTCTTTCTTTCTTTCTCTCTTCTC
Source organism: Megaustenia siamemsis (assembly GCA_032433765.1). Taxonomy (NCBI): domain Eukaryota; kingdom Metazoa; phylum Mollusca; class Gastropoda; order Stylommatophora; family Ariophantidae; genus Megaustenia; species Megaustenia siamemsis. The sequence continues at coordinate 25,328,583 of JAVIAB010000099.1, forward strand.
TCTCTTCTCTCTCTCTTCTCTCTCTTTCTCTCTCTCTCTCTTTCTCTCTCTCTCTCTCTCTCTCTCTCTCTCTCTCTCTCTCTTTCTCTTCTCTCTCTTTCTTTCTTCTCTCTTCTTTCTTCTTTCTTTCTCTCTTCTCTTTCCTCTCTTCTCTTTCTTTCTTTCTTCTCTCTCTCTCTCTTCTCTTCTTCTCTCTTCTCTCTCTCTCTCTTCTTTCTTTCTTTCTTTCCTTCTTTCTTTCCTCTTTCTTTCTTCTCTCTCTCTTCTTTCCTTCTCTCTCTTCTTTCTTTCGTTCTTTCTCTTTCTTCCTTCTCTCTTTCTTTCTTTCTCTTCTTTCTCTTCTTTCTTTCTCTCTCTCTCTCTTTCTCTTCTTCTCTTTCTCTTTCTTCTTTCTTTCTTCTTTCTTTCTCTTCTTTCTCTCTTCTTTCTTTCTTTCTTTCGTTCTTCTCTTCTCTCCTCTCTCCTTCCTTCTTCTTTCTTCTTTCTTTCCTCTCTCTTCTTTCTTTCTTTCTTTCTTTCTTTCTTTCGTCTCTCTCTCTCTCTGCCTCTCTCCAGATCTCTCAACTTTTTCTATTGTCATCTTCAAAGTCTCCTTCTGTCTCTTGAAACCACCATCTTCTTGGTCTGCCCCTGATGTGTTCACCCAGGAACCACGGCTTCCATTATTGTTCTTTCCAGCCCACTGTGACTCTTTGACGTGGCCATAGTACTTGAATTCCCTCTCTAGAATGGTGTTTGTAAGCCCAGTTCCCCTTAATGTTTCAATCTGTTAACATGTCTTCATTGCTCTTTTTCATTATCCAAGGTTATCATTAATTATTTTCTGCAGCATTTTGTTTCGAATGAATCGAATTTCGTTCTTGCTGTTTGCGAGATTGTCCATGATTCATAACCATATGTTGTTATTGGAAATATCTATCTATCTATCTATTGACCTTTCGAGCCGTACCGGCCCATAGGGCGTAGACCAAGATACACCTTCTCCTATATGAATTTTTTGTTCTAGCAGTTTTCTTTTAAAGCTATTTTATCAAATCTCGCCATCTGTCTCTGTTTTGTGCAAGCAGTTCTATCTCATTGAGGGAGCCGATTCCTGCTGCTCTTGCCTCTCTCATCAATGTTCAATGAATATATATATATAGTAAAGTAAAGTACCCCCCGTCACGCCAAGTGGCGTATAGGGAAATATGGTGTTAGTGACCCTATATTTTACAGACCTTCAGCACATGATTTTTGGGGTAATGTGGTCGGTATTACGCCCGTGCTGCTTTTACTTTCCAGAAAAAATCCGGTACCCATTTAAGGCTGGGTGAACCCGGAGCCGTCGGTTGGGATCGAACCCTACCCCTTGTCCGTAGTAGTCCAGTTCACTAACCACTGAGCTATCGCGGCTCCTACTAATTTTTAGGGAATTAGTAAAACCCAGGTGTCCTCGCCAGGATTACGAACCCGGCTGTTGCCGTGGTAAGCCAACCGAATATATATATATATATATACCCTCGAAAATTTTAATTTAACTGAATTGCTGACATCGTGCCACATGTTCTTCATGACGTTTAATTGTTGTGTTGCTATTTCTAATCTTCTCTTTACCTCTCATCGAATATCCAAACAAAGAAATGCAGTTGCAGTCCCCATCGTAGCAAACACAGCACACGTAAAAAGACATAAGGCGTATTATAGCACCGACAGTGAACGCATCTAAACTGCCCTTCGTCAAACGATATCATCATTCACCGTAAGCAATCTGAGTATAGAAACACCATCCGGTTGAAACACACAACTCACGGGTTGTACAGAGCACTAAACTCAGTAGCTCCTGTAGCAAGCCGGACTTGGAATATGAGGAAACTGCAAGAAGGAGCACTTTTCAGACAGTGCCTCAACGGTTCCCTGTTGCCTACCGCCATATTCACCGGAAGTCTCCATTGGTTATTGGTTATGGAAGGCCTCGGTTTCACTGCAAACGAATTAAAATCCATAATTGCTCAACCGCCCGTGCCAGTGGAATCATCCGAATTACTAACACATCTCCCAAACAAAGAAAGGTAGCTGTAGTCCCCATCGTAGCAGTCACAGCACACGCCAAAAGACATAAGACGAAACCGCACAGAAAGTGAACACAGCCAACTGTTCCCTGTCATACAATATCATCATTCATCGTAAACAAGCGGGATATCGAAACAGGATCAAAACGAATGAGACACACAGCTCACGGTGTGCACAGAGCACTTAACTCAGTAACTCCTGCAACAAGCCGGACTTGGAATATGAGGAAACTGCAACAAGGAACACTTTTCATACATAACCTTCAATGGTTCCTGCCGCCTATCCACCATGTTGACCGGAAATTCACGTCCTCCTGAAAATGATGATCGTCGTAGCACTTGATGATGTTAGGCCATCGTTGATGACTCCAATTCCAAACATATAGACACACAGTGGTGGTAAGTTATCATTTCCAATCCAACAGAAGCCGCCTGACCTGTAGTTAGTAAAACCACAGAGAGAATATGATTTTGTGACCTTCACTGATTCACTCTTGGATGTGAATGTGTCTCCATTGTTAGTTAACCACATCCCATATAGTTCTTCACTGTTGATGATTATTTTGGGTTTGGCTTTTTGTTTTGTCATCGGAGATTATCGGAGTTTTCTTGTATGTTTAGATTGTTAAATAGCAAATGTATCTTTAAGATGTGGTCTAGTCTCCATCTTTTAGTTTCTCCTACGGATTATCATCAATGTATGTTGGGTATTGTTCTTCCTCATTTCACTTTGCCTACTCTGCAAAATATGCCGCTCTATATTGCCTTTGTGGATCTCACAAAGGCATTCGACACAGTAAACAGAGATGGTCTCTACAAGGTGTTGGAAGGCATAGACTGCCCCCCTAAATTACTTAGGCTGATAATTTCCTTCCATGAAGACATGAATGGCAAAGTCCATTTTGATGGGAGTCCATCAGAGAATTTCAAAGTCAACAAAGGAGTGAAACAGGGATGTGTCCTCGCCCCCACCCTTTTTGGTATATTTTTTGCTGCCCTCCTAAATTACGCCTTCGAAAACAGCTCAGGAGATATTTACATTCGCACTAGACCAGATGGCTCACTGTTCAACCTAGCACGACTAAGAGCAAAAACAAAACAAATGTTGCCCTACTTAAAGAATTTTTATTTGCTGACGATGCAGCCCTAGTCGCTCATAGTGAGGCCACCCTACAGTCGCTGATCAACAACCTGGATAAAGCATGCGACCTTTTTTCACTGTCAATTAATGTTCAGAAGACAGTAATACTAAATCAAGGTGACTTCAAACCTATATCTATTACTCTAAAAGACTGCCCACTAGAATCAGTACAGAAATTTACATATCTTGGATCCACAGTTACGCAAACCATCTCTCTTGATGAAGAAATAAACTGTCGAATTGGTAAGGCAGCTACGACCTTCGGCAAACTCACAAAAAGGGCCTGGAACAACACGAAACTAACTCAAAAGACTAAACTCTTAATATATCAAACTTGTGTGCTTAGCACACTACTATATGGATCCGAAACCTGGACAACATACTCAAACCAGGAAAAAAGACTAAATGTCTTCCACATGCGATGTCTCCGCAAAATAATACACATCAAATGGCAGGACAAAATAACCAACTTAACTGTCCTGCAACGTGCTAAGACCCTAACAATCATGTCGATGCTCAGAAGTCGAAGGCTAAGATGGCTGGGGCATGTCCAACGGATGGAAGAAAAACGCATTCCTAGGCAAATACTATATGGTGAGCTAAAACACGGAAAACGACAAATCGGCATACCTAAACTACGATATAGAGATATCTGCAAATCATCTCTGAAAGACTTCTCCATCTGTGAAAACGACTGGCAACATCTGGCAAGTGATCGCACATCATGGAGAGCATGCATAAGGAACGGTATAACAACATTTGAGACTGTGCTAAGACAGGACTTTGAAGAGAAGAGACTCATGAAAAAGGATGGTAAACCCTGTGGATCAGCGAGCCTGACCTGTTCATTATGTGACCGCGTGTGTTTGTCAAACATTGGTAGAATTAGCCACGAGAGAAGCTGTTCAGCAAAAACAATACCTAAAAAAAATACGCAATAGCCTCCACTAGACCGTCTGACAAGACGAAAAGGGCCATATATATATGTTGGATATTAATGTCAATCTATTATTTTATTCTAAATTACTCAACAATGTAATCTCTAATTGTGTCGCTTCACTCTGTTCATCAACTCTAAAATAATCCACAATTTAATCTCTAATTGTGTCGCTTCACTCTGTTCATCAACTCTAAAATAATCCACAATTTAATCTCTAATTGTGTCGCTTTACTCTGTTCATCAACTCTAAAATAATCCACAATTTAATGTATACTTTCATCGAAAGCTGCAAACTATATCTTCTTCTTCCTCCTCATCTTCTCCCTTTCAGCTCCATGTGGAACATATGTCTACAACACTTTCAGCTCCATGTGGAGCATATGTCTACAACACTTTCAGCTCCATGTGGAGCATATGTCTACAACACTTCCAAGTCGTTCTGTTTCTTGCCATACTTTTAATGATATTCCATGTCTTCCCCATCATCTTCATTTCTGCTTTCATCTGTCTTCTCCAAGAATATGTTGGTCTTCCTCCATGTTTCTTTCCCTGAGGTTTCCAAAAAAGGACCTGTTGTGTAATGCTCTCAATTGACTTCCCTAGTGTGTGTTCTATCCAGCCCCATCGTCTTCGCTGTATCTCTTTATCCACTGGTGTTTGACTGGTACATTTCCATAATTCTATGTTAGTGATTTTGTCCTGCCATTCCCATCCTTATATTATGCGTAAGCATCCATTAGTGAAGGTCTGTATCCTCGTGATTGACAGTTCATTTGTTCTCCATGTTTCGCGGTCAAATAATAAGACTGACTTAACATTGGAGTTGACAATTATATATATATATATATATATATATTTAACCAAATTTCTATGATTTCAATATATGTCCTAGTCTATCTTTCTACTCTAAGAAATTTCATACATGACTATACTTTCGTTCATATTTCGCTCGAGCGTAACTGTAAAAGGGGACAAATCTGAAACAAGTGCAACGCGTCAAATACTTGGGCACAATAATAACATCAGATGGAAGATTTTAAAAAAAAGTAAAGTACCCCTGTCACGCCAAGTGGCGTATACGGAAATATGGTGTTAGTGACCCTATATTTTACAGACCTTCAGCACATGATTTTTGGGGTAATGTGGTCGGTATTACGCCCGTGCTGCTTTACTTTCTCAGAAAAAAAATCCGGTACCCATTTAAGGTTGGGTGAACCCGGAAGCCGTCGGTTGGGATCGAACCCTACCTCTTGTCCTTTGTAGTCCAGTTCACTAACCACTGAGCTATCGCGGCTCCCTAGATGGAAGATGCACCACAGAAATAAAAAGTAGAATAGCTCAGGCCAAAATAGGAATTAAGATAATGAAAAACGTCTTATGCAACAAACCTATGGCAATAGAAGTGAGACACAGAGTTCATCGGCGTTATATAGAACCAATTCTGACCTATGGAAGCCAGTCATGGACAGTAAACAAAAGAAATGAAAAAAAAAATGATTAGAGGCCACAGAGATGGGATTTCTCAGAAGAATGTTGAAAGTACCCTGGACAACTAAAAAATACCAATGAAGAAATTCTCAAAGAGACCAACACAAAATAGGAGCTGCCGAGAAACATCAGAAAGAAACAATCAACATTTTTCGGGCACATCATGAGAAGAGGAAAGTTGGAATACTTGGTTACAACTGGCAAAATACAGGGAAAAAGATATCGCGGACGACAAAGAGAGAAGATACTAACTAAATAGCTTGGTGTCATGGCATGGAAAACAGTCAACAACAGAACTGATACGTTGTACTGTGGATAGTAGATTGTAGAATGACATGATCGTCTACGCCAACCGGGATGGCACGTGATGATGATGTAACTGTAACCTTTAATTATTTCATTCTTTTGTCATTCCTTCTTATTATCCGCATAGTCTATCAATCTACTCTCTGTTCCTTGCTCAAGACTATCAATCTACTCTCTGTTCCTCGCTCAAGTCTATCAATCTACTCTCTGTTCCTTGCTCAAGTCTATCAATCTACTCTCTGTTCCTCGCTCAAGTCTATCAATCTACTCTCTGTTCCTTGCTCAAGTCTATCAATCTACTCTCTGTTCCTTGCTCAAGTCTATCAATCTACTCTCTGTTCCTCGCTCAAGTCTATCAATCTACTCTCTGTTCCTTGCTCAAGTCTATCAATCTACTCTCTGTTCCTTGCTCAAGTCTATCAATCTACTCTCTGTTCCTTGCTCAAGTCTATCAATCTACTCTCTGTTCCTTGCTCAAGTCTATCTATCTACTCTCTGTTCCTTGCTCAAGTCTATCAATCTACTCTCTGTTCCTTGCTCAAGTCTATCAATCTACTCTCTGTTCCTTGCTCAAGTCTATCAATCTACTCTCTGTTCCTCGCTCAAGTCTATCAATCTACTCTCTGTTCCTCGCTCAAGTCTATCAATCTACTCTCTGTTCCTTGCTCAAGTCTATCAATCTACTCTCTGTTCCTCGCTCAAGTATATCAATCTACTCTCTGTTCCTCGCTCAAGTCTATCAATCTACTCTCTGTTCCTCGCTCAAGTATATCAATCTACTCTCTGTTCCTCGCTCAAGTCTATCAATCTACTCTCTGTTCCTCGCTCAAGTCTATCAATCTACTCTCTGTTCCTCGCTCAAGTCTATCAATCTACTCTCTGTTCCTCGCTCAAGTCTATCAATCTACTCTCTGTTCCTTGCTCAAGTCTATCAATCTACTCTCTGTTCCTTGCTCAAGTCTATCAATCTACTCTCTGTTCCTTGCTCAAGTCTATCAATCTACTCTCTGTTCCTTGCTCAAGTCTATCAATCTACTCTCTGTTCCTTGCTCAAGTCTATCAATCTACTCTCTGTTCCTTGCTCAAGTCTATCAATCTACTCTCTGTTCCTTGCTCAAGTCTATCAATCTACTCTCTGTTCCTTGCTCAAGTCTATCAATCTACTCTCTGTTCCTCGCTCAAGTCTATCAATCTACTCTCTGTTCCTTGCTCAAGTCTATCAATCTACTCTCTGTTCCTTGCTCAAGTCTATCAATCTACTCTCTGTTCCTCGCTCAAGTCTATCAATCTACTCTCTGTTCCTTGCTCAAGTCTATCAATCTACTCTCTGTTCCGCGCTCAAGTCTATCAATCTACTCTCTGTTCCTTGCTCAAGTCTATCAATCTACTCTCTGTTCCTCGCTCAAGTCTATCAATCTACTCTCTGTTCCTCGCTCAAGTCTATCAATCTACTCTCTGTTCCTCGCTCAAGTCTATCAATCTACTCTCTGTTCCTCGCTCAAGTCTATCAATCTACTCTCTGTTCCTCGCTCAAGTCTATCAATCTACTCTCTGTTCCTCGCTCAAGTCTATCAATCTACTCTCTGTTCCTTGCTCAAGTCTATCAATCTACTCTCTGTTCCTCGCTCAAGTCTATCAATCTACTCTCTGTTCCTTGCTCAAGTCTATCAATCTACTCTCTGTTCCTCGCTCAAGTCTATCAATCTACTCTCTGTTCCTTGCTCAAGTCTATCAATCTGCTCTCTGTTCCTTGCTCAAGTCTATCAATCTACTCTCTGTTCCTTGCTCAAGTCTATCAATCTACTCTCTGTTCCTTGCTCAAGTCTATCAATCTACTCTCTGTTCCTTGCTCAAGTCTATCAATCTACTCTCTGTTCCTTGCTCAAGTCTATCAATCTACTCTCTGTTCCTTGCTCAAGTCTATCAATCTACTCTCTGTTCCTTGCTCAAGTCTATCAATCTACTCTCTGTTCCTTGCTCAAGTCTATCAATCTACTCTCTGTTCCTTGCTCAAGTCTATCAATCTACTCTCTGTTCCTTGCTCAAGTCTATCAATCTACTCTCTATTCCTCGCTCAAGTCTATCAATCTACTCTCTGTTCCTTGCTCAAGTCTATCAATCTACTCTCTGTTCCTCGCTCAAGTCTATCAATCTACTCTCTGTTCCTTGCTCAAGTCTATCAATCTACTCTCTGTTCCTTGCTCAAGTCTATCAATCTACTCTCTGTTCCTTGCTCAAGTCTATCAATCTACTCTCTGTTCCTTGCTCAAGTCTATCTATCTACTCTCTGTTCCTTGCTCAAGTCTATCAATCTACTCTCTGTTCCTTGCTCAAGTCTATCAATCTACTCTCTGTTCCTTGCTCAAGTCTATCAATCTACTCTCTGTTCCTTGCTCAAGTCTATCAATCTACTCTCTGTTCCTTGCTCACGTCTATCAATCTACTCTCTGTTCCTTGCTCAAGTCTATCAATCTACTCTCTGTTCCTTGCTCAAGTCTATCAATCTACTCTCTGTTCCTTGCTCAAGTCTATCAATCTACTCTCTGTTCCTTGCTCAAGTCTATCAATCTACTCTCTGTTCCTCGCTCAAGTCTATCAATCTACTCTCTGTTCCTCGCTCAAGTCTATCTATCTACTCTCTGTTTCCTTGCTCAAGTCTATCAATCTACTCTCTGTTCCTCGCTCAAGTCTATCTATCTACTCTCTGTTCCTTGCTCAAGTCTATCAATCTACTCTCTGTTCCTTGCTCAAGTCTATCAATCTACTCTCTGTTCCTTGCTCAAGTCTATCAATCTACTCTCTGTTCCTTGCTCAAGTCTATCAATCTACTCTCTGTTCCTTGCTCAAGTCTATCAATCTACTCTCTGTTCCTTGCTCAAGTCTTTCAATCTACTCTCTGTTCCTTGCTCAAGTCTATCAATCTACTCTCTGTTCCTTGCTCAAGTCTATCAATCTACTCTCTGTTCCTTGCTCAAGTCTATCAATCTACTCTCTGTTCCTTGCTCAAGTCTATCAATCTACTCTCTGTTCCTTGCTCAAGTCTATCAATCTACTCTCTGTTCCTTGCTCAAGTCTATCAATCTACTCTCTGTTCCTTGCTCAAGTCTATCAATCTACTCTCTGTTCCTTGCTCAAGTCTATCAATCTACTCTCTGTTCCTCGCTCAAGTCTATCAATCTACTCTCTGTTCCTCGCTCAAGTCTATCAATCTACTCTCTGTTCCTTGCTCAAGTCTATCAATCTACTCTCTGGTCCTCGCTCAAGTCTATCAATCTACTCTCTGTTCCTTGCTCAAGTCTATCAATCTACTCTCTGTTCCTTGCTCAAGTCTATCAATCTACTCTCTGTTCCTTGCTCAAGTCTATCTATCTACTCTCTGTTCCTTGCTCAAGTCTATCAATCTACTCTCTGTTCCTTGCTCAAGTCTATCTATCTACTCTCTGTTCCTTGCTCAAGTCTATCAATCTACTCTCTGTTCCTTGCTCAAGTCTATCAATCTACTCTCTGTTCCTTGCTCAAGTCTATCAATCTACTCTGTTCCTTGCTCAAGTCTACCAATCTACTCTCTGTTCCTTGCTCAAGTCTATCAATCTACTCTCTGTTCCTTGCTCAAGTCTATCAATCTACTCTCTGTTCCTCGCTCAAGTCTATCAATCTACTCTCTGTTCCTTGCTCAAGTCTATCAATCTACTCTCTGTTTCCTCGCTCAAGTCTATCAATCTACTCTCTGTTCCTTGCTCAAGTCTATCAATCTACTCTCTGTTCCTTGCTCAAGTCTATCAATCTACTCTCTGTTCCTCGCTCAAGTCTATCAATCTACTCTCTGTTCCTTGCTCAAGTCTATCAATCTACTCTCTGTTCCTCGCTCAAGTCTATCAATCTACTCTCTGTTTCCTTGCTCAAGTCTATCTATCTACTCTCTGTTTCCTTGCTCAAGTCTATCTATCTACTCTCTGTTTCCTTGCTCAAGTCTATCTATCTACTCTCTGTTTCCTTGCTCAAGTCTATCAATCTACTCTCTGTTCCTTGCTCAACTCTATCAATCTACTCTCTGTTCCTTGCTCAAGTCTATCAATTTACTCTCTGTTCCTTGCTCAAGTCTATCAATCTACTCTCTGTTCCTTGCTCAAGTCTATCAATCTACTCTCTGTTCCTTGCGCAAGTCTATCAATCTACTCTCTGTTCCTTGCTCAAGTCTATCAATCTACTCTCTGTTCCTCGCTCAAGTCTATCAATCTACTCTCTGTTCCTCGCTCAAGTCTATCAATCTACTCTCTGTTCCTTGCTCAAGTCTATCAATCTACTCTCTGTTCCTCGCTCAAGTCTATCAATCTACTCTCTGTTCCTCGCTCAAGTCTATCAATCTACTCTCTGTTCCTTGCTCAAGTCTATCAATCTACTCTCTGTTCCTCGCTCAAGTCTATCAATCTACTCTCTGTTCCTTGCTCAAGTCTATCAATCTACTCTCTGTTCCTCGCTCAAGTCTATCAATCTACTCTCTGTTCCTCGCTCAAGTCTATCAATCTACTCTCTGTTCCTTGCTCAAGTCTATCAATCTACTATCTGTTCTTTGCTCAAGTCTATCAATCTACTCTCAGTTCCTTGCTCAAGTCTATCAATCTACTCTCTGTTCCTTGCTCAAGTCTATCTAATTCTCAATCGTTTATTTTTATTTTTATTTTAGCTGCAATCTATCTATCCATCATCTAGTGCCATCTCTACATCGAAGGTTGGCTACAATGGACGCCATTCTGCGCTTTCTCTTGCTTTGATGGTGCAGATTGTCATATGCTGATTTGTCCATCTTTTGAAGTTACTCGTCCATGTTAGTCTTGGTCTGCCTCTGCCTCTTTTACCTTGTATTTTCCCCTCCAGGATTACTTTTAGTAGGCTGTTGTGTCTTTTAACATGCCCCAAAAACCGCATTTGTCTTGTTTGAATAGTGTTTAGAAGTTCTCTTTTTATGTTTAGTTGTTTTAAGACTTCATCGTTTGTTTTCTATTCCTTCCATCCAATTCTACCTATTCTTCTATATATCCACATTTCAAAGGCTTCAATTTTTTGTTCTGTTTTCTTGTCTAATGTCCATGTTTCTGCATCATAGAGGAATATTGAAAAGATGTAACATTTTGCTATTCTTAGTTTTAGCCCTGGTGTTATTTGTTTTGATGTTAGTATGTCCTTCATGACATTAAAATTACTTTTTGCCATTCCTATTCTTTTATTTATTTCAGTTTTACATTTTCCATCACTGGTTATAGTATGTCCACGGTAGTTGTAGTTCTGAACTGTCTCCAGGTCTATTCCTTCAATTTAGATATCCACTTGTGGGTTTTGAGTATTTTCTTTGTTTATGATCATAGTTTTAGTTTTTGATATTCATATCTAGTCCATATTTTTTGCTTATCATGTTTATTACATTAAGTAATTGTTGTAGATCTTTAGGATTTTCTGCTAGTAGTACAGTATCATCAGCACATCTTAGGTTATTGATTATCTTTCCATTAATGTGTAGGCCTGGCATCTCTGAGATGTTTTACAGATTTGCTCAGTGTATAGATTGAACAAGCTTGATGCATCCTTGTCTTACTCCTCTTTTTATATCAATGGGTGTAGAGTTATCTTTCTATCCAGCTCTCTATAATTCCACAATCTTTATCAAACCCCAATCGTTCCCAGCATCCCCCATAAACTATCTTCCGAATCCCCATCCGGACCAATGCCCAGGAGACCAACCTCACGCGCGTAATAACACCATAGCCAGTCTTTTCAAACGCTCCACAGCCAAACAGTGGAAGCAACAAACCAAAATGTAAAACAAGACACCAATAAACAAAAAAATAAAAAGTCATGGAAACAACAGAATAAAAATAAAAGAAATAGGGACACATTTTAACTAGATTTAGCCATCACTAGATAATGTCCTTACTTGCATGTTAAATTAAATTATGTATAATTTCGAAGGCCGCCATTTCTTTCAAATTGTTATTCCTGTATCGCTTCAGTGGGTAAAGCATGTCACGATATGGAAGCCAAAAATTGAAAAGGAGAGCCAAAATGAAATAAAATCTGAATAAAAAAATTAGGAAGAAGATACGGATGAGAAACCTATAATCTTGTTGCGGGTTTTTATGTTGAGAAGGAAAGACGCAAGGGAAATTAAAAGAGAAAATTAGAAATAAGCAGAGGAGAAATATTATACAAAATGGCAAAAGGCAAACTGGCATGCATGCATGAACTTTGAACCTTGTACGGCCAGAAAGTAATCGAGCTTTTTGAGCGTCCTTAGAAACATCTCGTCGTTGAAATTCTCATTTTCCTTTCTTTTAGCGCTGTGTTGATCAATTACAGGTTGCTTGTCGTTCCTAATCAGCCATTTTTAACTAAGAAATTGTATCTAATCTTATATATGCGGTATAGACGACATCAACAGCGCTCAAATTTATATATTGTACTTTACGTAAGATTACCCCCGCTTGTTGGCGTGTTTTTGTACAAATTATTTCTTATACTCATTAATAATTCTATAATTTACTTTGACTTTTCTTTTCTTTTTTTTCCAAAGCTTGGAATTGTCTCGAATATCTGTGCACGGGATTATCAACCTTCATTTCTTCTAGAAAAAATATCTCCTTTCTGGGCTTTTCAAGATGGTAAGTGTGGAGATGGGGACAAGATGGTAAATGTGGAGATGGGGACAAGATGGTAAGTGTGGAGATGGGGACAAGATGGTAAGTGTGGAGATGGGGACAAGATGGTAAGTGTGGAGATGGGGACAAGATGGTAAGTGTGGAGGTGGGGACAAGATGGTAAGTGTGGAGATGGGGGACATGATGGTAAGTGTGGAGATGGGGGACAAGATGGTAAGTGTGGAGGTGAGGGACAAGATGGTAAGTGTGGAGATGGGGATAAGATGGTAAGTGTGGAGATGGGGACAAGATGGTAAGTGTGGAGATGGGGACAAGATGGTAAGTGTGGAGGTGGGGACAAGATGGTAAGTGTGGAGATGGGGACAAGATGGTAAGTGTGGAGATGGGGGACATGATGGTAAGTGTGGAGATGGGGACAAGATGGTAAGTGTGGAGATGGGGACAAGATGGTAAGTGTGGAGATGGGGGACAAGATGGTAAGTGTGGAGATGGGGACAAGATGGTAAGTGTTGAGATGGGGACAACATGCCCAGTGTTGAGATGGGGACAACATGGCCAGTGTTGAGATGGGGACAACATGGCCAGTGTTGAGATGGGGACAACGTGGCCAGTGTTGAGATGGGGACAACATGCCCAGTGTTGAGATGGGGACAACATGGCCAGTGTTGAGATGGGGACAGCATGGCCAGTGTCGAGATGGGGACAACATGCCCAGTGTTGAGATGGGAACAACATGACCGGTGTTGAGATGGGGGCAACATGGCCGGTGTTGAGATGGGGACAACATGGCCAGTGTTTTAGATGGGGACAACATGGCCAGTGTTGAGATGGGGACAACATGGCCAGTGTTGAGATGGGGACAACATGGCCAGTGTTGAGATGGGGACAATATGCCCAGTGTTGAGATGGGGACAACATGGCCAGTGTTGAGATGGGGACAACATGGCCAGTGTTGAGATGGGGAGAAGATGGTAAGTGTTGAGATGGGTACACGATAGTAAGTGTTGAGATGGGGAGATTATGGTAAGTGTTGAGATGGGGACAACATGCCCAGTGTTGAGATGGGGACAACATGGCCAGTGTTGAGATGGGGACAACATGGCCAGTGTTGAGATGGGGACACCATGGCCAGTGTTGAGATGGGGACACCATGGCCAGTGTTGAGATGGGGACACCATGGCCAGTGTTGAGATGGGGACACCATGGCCAGTGTTGAGATGGGGACACCATGGCCAGTGTTGAGATGGGGACACCATGGCCAGTGTTGAGATGGGGACACCATGGCCAGTGTTGAGATGGGGACACCATGGCCAGTGTGGAGATGAAACGATGTGAACATGTTTATGATTTCTTCAGAAGAAAAAAAACCATTTGCAGTCGCTGCGCAGTATTTAGGTTTCTACATTAACTCTTACCGTACGTTTCGCCGCACAGACCGTCACTCTCAATTTGATTAGTGTGAAACTCTCACCAAACCATATTCTTTTTACATGTCTTGTATCATCTTAGTATTGGTGAAATCTAATTCCTTCTTTAATTATCTAAAAATTCGTACCTGATATGTTAAAAAAAAAAAAAAAAATTAAAGTACCCCCATCACGGCAAGTGGCGTATAGGGAATATGGTGTTAGTGGCCATAAATTTTACAGACCTTCTGCACATGATTTTTGGGATAATGTGATCGGTATTACGCCCGTGCCGCTTCACTTTCCCAGAAAAAAATCCGGTACCCATTAAAGGCTGGGTGAACCCGGAAGCCGTCGGTTGGGATAGAACCCTACCCCTTGTCCTTTTGTAGTCCAGTTCACTAACCACTGAGCTACCGCGGCTCCCACATGATATGTTAGATAACTATAAACATGTAGATTAATATTTAAAACAAGAAAAATTTTGTGTGTGAAATCTGTACCGTTAAATTTGTGATAACTTTCCGTGCTGAAAGAGTTAATTTAAATATCTACAAAATGTGGTTTTCTTGTGATAATACCATGGGCCGGTGAAAGGAATAAAAGGAAGTCATCTGAGATGTTGCCAGTGCATACAGTAGAGCTACGAAAGAGAATTAGAAAAAAAAAAACTTTTTTTTTAAAATTATATCATGAAAAGAGAACACATTGAAATATTGTGACAACAGGATAAGTAGCGGGTAATGGAGGTTGTGGAAGGCAAGAAAGAAAAATTAAAAGCGATAGACGGGAATATTCTAAAACAAGTTAATGAATTTGAATACTTAGGCAGGATAAATAACCAGTATCACGAGCATACAACGTGAAAATGTTAGATTTTAAAGATAAAGGAAGGTCCATGAAGCGGTGGATAGTGGGGATGATGCTCAGTTGTTAATATATAATAGTACTGGGTAGTTATTAAATAAATCATCATCATCATTATCAAGTTCCATTCTCATCCCATGGCCAAAAATGATGATTGTTTCTTCCTAATATTGGAAATTAGCTCTCTTTTTGCTTTGGCCTCTTTCAGAACGTTTTCATCACTCTTCTTAGCTGCCCATGGTATTCTCAACATTCTTCTGTAAAACCACATATCTACATCCTTCAGTGGATTTTCTTGCCTGTTGTCCTATTGTCCATGATTCACATCAATATGTTAAGACTGGCTCAACATAACATTTAAGAACTCTTTTTTCTTATTTCTATTGTCAAAAATGGATTGCACAGTATCGTCCTCATTTTTTGGAAAGCTGCTTTTACCTGAGCCATTCTGCATCTCACCTCTGTTGTACATCTACCATCTGAGGTTAACATTGTTCCCAGATATTTAAATTCATTTACCTGTTTTAATCTCTCTCTCTCTCTCTCTCTCTCTCTCTCTCTCTCTCTCTCTCTATCTCTCTCTCTCTCTCTCTCTCTCTCTCTCTCTCTCTCTGCGATCAGGATTCAATCAGAGTGGGATTCCAGACTCTCACATGAAGTCAGCTGTCAGGTTAAGTGTGTTGATCGCCCCCACAGACAGAACATCACAATTAGAGTCTGCCAGATCCACTCTGATTGAACACCCGTTAAAACGTTGCACGGAGTTCTGCGCCAGTGGCCCAGTGCATCCGATTTCATCCAGCATTTTATTCATGTTTGCATTCCTTAGCCTTTGATTGTCCCCAATCTTCCTGCAAGGCAGCAGATGATCTTATCTGTAGGGGATTCTGCTCTTAGATGGTCTGCCCTCCCAGGTTTACGAGCACCATCTGCCCGAGTCACTAGAGGTGACTAACACAGACATGCACACACAAAGATAGGAGAATATTGTTCCACTTGTCTTTATTGTACATTGTTGTGATGTCTTTTTCTTTGTTGCTACCATAACTCCATGTCTTTTTGCTATTAAGGCTGAGTCCTTTATTTTTGCTTTCCTTCACTATAATGTCTAACATTTCTTGTAACTCAATTTCACTCTTAGCGATTAAGACTGTATCATCAGCATACCTTAGATTATCTACATTATGACGTCCGTATTAAATAAATAGAAGATAGTGACAGTCGAAAGTTAGAGAATCTGTGGTGGGTAGAAAGTTAGAGAATCTGTGGTGGGTAGAAAGTTAGAGAATCTGTGGTGGGTAGAAAGTTAGAGAATCTGTGGTGGGTAGAAAGTTAGAGAATATGTGGTGGGTATAAAGTTAGAGAATCTGTGGTGGGTAGAAAGCTAGAGAATCTGTGGTGGGTAGAAAGTTAGAGAATCTGTGGTGGGTAGAAAGTTAGAGAATCTGTGGTGGGTAGAAAGTTAGAGAATCTGTGGTGGGTAGAAAGTTAGAGAATCTGTGATGGGTAGAAAATTAGAGAATCTGTGGTGGGTAGAAAGTTAGAGAATCTGTGGTGGGTAGAAAGTTAGAGAATCTGTGGTGGGTAGAAAGTTAGAGAATATGTGGTGGGTAGAAAGTTAGAGAATCTGTGGTGGGTAGAAAGTTAGAGAATCTGTGGTGGGTAGAAAGTTAGAGAATCTGTGGTGGCGAGAAAGTTAGAGAATCTGTGGTAGCGAGAAAGTTAGAGAATCAGTGGTGGGGAGAAAGTTAGAGAAACTGTGGTGGGTAGAAAGTTAGAGAATCTGTGGTGGGTAGAAAGTTAGAGAATCTGTGGTGGGTAGAAAGAGAATATGTGGTGGGTAGAAAGTTAGAGAATCTGTGGTGGGTAGGTTAGAGAATCTGTGGTGGGTAGAACGTTAGAGAATCTGTGGTGGGTAGAAAGTTAGAGAATCTGTGGTGGGTAGAAAGTTAGAGAATCTGTGGTGGTAGAAAGTTAGAGAATCTGTGGTGGGTAGAAAGTTAGAGAATCTGTGGTGGGTAGAAAGTTAGAGAATCTGTGGTGGGTAGAAAGTTAGAGAATCTGTGGTGGGTAGAAAGTTAGAGAATATGTGGTGGGTAGAAAGTTAGAGAATCTGTGGTGGGTAGAAAGTTAGATAATCTGTGGTGGGTAGAAAGTTAGAGAATCTGTGGTGGGTAAAAAGTTAGAGAATCTGTGGTGGGTAGAAAGAGAATCTGTGGTGGGTAGAAAGTTAGAGAATCTGTGGTGGGTAGAAAGTTAGAGAATCTGTGGTGGGTAGAACGTTAGAGTATCTGTGGTGGGTAGAAAGTTAGAGAATCTGTGGTGGGTAGAAAGTTAGAGAATCTGTGGTGGGTAGAAAGAGAATCTGTGGTGGGTAGAAAGTTAGAGAATCTGTGGTGGGTAGAAAGAGAATCTGTGGTGGGTAGAAAGTTAGAGAATCTGTGGTGGGTAGAAAGTTAGAGAATCTGTGGTGGGTAGAACGTTAGAGAATCTGTGGTGGGTAGAAAGTTAGAGAATCTGTGGTGGGTAGAAAGTTAGAGAATCTGTGGTGGGTAGAAAGTTAGAGAATCTGTGGTGGGTAGAAAGTTAGAGAATCTGTGGTGGGTAGAAAGTTAGAGAATCTGTGGTTCACTACTACAAATGCTATCATTACTACTACTATTACTTTCCTTACTATTACTACAATCATTACTAATGCTACTTTCACTACTACTATTATCATTACTACTACTTTCCTTACTACTACTATCATGACTACTACTAATTTCACTAATACTATCATTACTATTACTACTTTCACTACTACTATCATTACTACTACTACTTTCACTACTACTATCATTACTATTACTACTTTCACTACTACTATCATTACTATTACTACTTTCACTACTACTATTATAATTACTACTACTTTCCTTACTACTACTATCATTACTACTACTACTTTCACTACTACTATCATTACTATTACTACTTTCACTACTACTATCATTACTATTACTACTTTCACTACTACTATCATTACTATTACCACTTTCACTACTACTATCATTACTATTACTACTTTCACTACTACTATCATTACTATTACTACTTTCACTACTACTATCATTACTATTACTACTTTCACTACTACTATCATTACTATTACTACTTTCACTACTACTATTACTACTATACTACTATCGTTTTCACTACTACTACTACTACTACTATACTACTATCGTTTTCACTACTACTACTACTACTACTACTATACTACTATCGTTTTCACTACTACTACTACTACTACTACTATACTACTATCGTTTTCACTACTACTACTACTACTACTACTACTACATTACTACTATCGTTTTCACTACTACTACTACTACTGCTACTACTACTACTACTACTACTATTATACTACTATCGTTTTCACTACTACTACTGCTGCTACTATTATCACAACAACTACAATCACCACCAATACTACTATAGCTACCACTATTACTACTATTACTACCACCACTGCTACTACCATCACCACCACCAAACCACTACCACCGCCACTACTACAACTAACATCACTGCCAGCACTAACTACCACTATGTATCACATTCACCACAACGACCACCACCATTACCGCTACTACTAATACTATAACCATTTCTCTTATTCTACTATCACCATTTCTCTTATTCTACTATTACCATTTCTCTTATTCTACTATCACCATTTCTCTTATTCCACTATTACCATTTCTCTTATTCTACTATTACCATTTCTATTATTCTACTATCACCATTTCTCTTATTCTACTATCACCATTTCTCTTATTCTACTATTACCATTTCTCTTATCCACTATTACCATTTCTCTTATTCTACTATTACCATTTCTCTTATTCTACTATTACCATTTCTCTTATTCTACTATTACCATTTCTCTTATTCTACTATCACCATTTCTCTTATTCTACTATTACCATTCCTCTATTATTCTACTATTACCATTTCTCTTATTCTAGTATTACCAGTTCTCTTATTCTACTATCACCATTTCACTCATTCTTCTAGCACATTTCCGTTTTTTAACTAACAATATTTCTCTCATTCTACTAACACCTTTTCTCTCATTCTACTAACACTATTTCTCTCATTCTACTAACATCATTTATCTCATTATATACTAACACGATTTCTCTCATTCTAATAATACAATTTGTCCCATTCTATTATCACCATTTCTCTCATTCTACTAACACCATTTATCTCATTCTACTAACACCATTTCTCTCATTCTAACACCATTTCTCTCATTCTAACACCATTTCTCTCATTCTAACACCATTTCTCTCATTCTAACACCATTTCTCTCATTCTACCATCACCATATCTCCGCCCTCAAAATAAACGACAAGCAATCCACATTGAACCCACCACAATAAACTGATTGATTTTTCCCTGCCTCTCTCTGCCTTCACTTTTGACTAGCTGCCTGTAACAAGCCATCGTATGTAAATCAAATACTCATAACTCACGCGAAATACTTGCCGCCGTAACTCTAGCACTTATCTAGCAGCAGCCATGTATGATTTACAGCGTTTTCCCTTAATCGTAAAATAGTGTCACTTTTAAAACGGGTTTTATTTGTGGTAAATGATATTAGTACCTTCATAAAGAAGGGATTACATGAAGGAAACAGGATAAGGCAAACATTGAAATGATGGAAGGTTTGTTGGTCTTTCGTTTGAGATTATTTCTAGATTGACGAGGTACTTTATATTCAGTGAGTTAATCTTCTTCTTTTCTCTTTCTCACTGATACCTAAAAGGTGTCGTGGTTTATATCATTTGTCGTTCTTGAGCTGCTCGAACTGTCAGAATTAGTGATTTTCCTTTGTTGTTACATGTCTCTATCACTGCATCTATCCATCTTCTTCTTTTCTCTTTCTCACTGATACCTAAAAGGTGTCGTGGTTTATATCATTTGTCGTTCTTGAGCTGCTCGAACTGTCTGAATTAGTGATTTTCATTTGTTGTTACATGTCTCTGTCACTGCATCTATCCATCTTCTTCTTTTCTCTTTCTCACTGATACCTAAAAGGTGTCGTGGTTTATATCATTTGTCGTTCTTGAGCTGCTCAAACTGTCTAATTAGTGATTTTCCTTTGTTGTTACATGTCTCTATCACTGCATCTATCCATCTTCTTCTGTGTCTTCCTCTTGGTCTTTTTCCATGCATTCTCGAGAAGAACACCCTTGATGGTGATTGGTGAGGATTCATTCTGACCAGGTGGCCCAACCATTTAAGTTGTTGTTGTTCTATATATTCTTGGCAGGGTTTTGTTCCTACCATTTTTCTTATGGTTTCATTGGTATTCTATCTCTTCTTGTGTTGTTTGTTACTTTTCTCAAGCATCGCATCTCACATGTATTGATCTTTCTTAATTGACAGGAAGTTAATAATAGGAATAATAAAGACGTTGATGAGTTGGAGAAGGTATCAACTGCGAGAGAAAAGAACATCTTCTGTATCTAGCATTATCATCATCATCATCGAGCGCCATCTCCGCAACGAAGGTTGGCTACCAAGGAACGCCCATTCAACTCTGTCTCTTGCTTTGATGGTGCAGGTTGTCATAGGTTGATTTGTCCATCTTTTGATGTTACTCGTCCATGTTATTCTTGGTCTGCCTCTGCCTCATTTTGCTAGCATTTTCGTCTACTTATTCAGATAACATGGAAAGAGGTGGGTGGGGGGGGTTTGTTGGGCGCACCACTGACATATTTCGTCACACTTCTCCAACTCTCTCTATCTTCAATCATTCTTTAGGACTATGCACAGTCGAGATCTGTCCACACTTTCATGTTATCTTCCCATTTATTTCTCTGCTTAA
Organism: Megaustenia siamemsis; assembly: GCA_032433765.1. Taxonomy (NCBI): domain Eukaryota; kingdom Metazoa; phylum Mollusca; class Gastropoda; order Stylommatophora; family Ariophantidae; genus Megaustenia; species Megaustenia siamemsis. The sequence goes on from JAVIAB010000099.1 coordinate 25,349,316, forward strand.
CTCTGCTTCTTCCCCCTTTCACAGTTCCTAAAAATATACTCTTTGTTCGACCAGACGATCGAGACACGCGACCAAACCATTTCATTTCACAATTCTTCACAAAAGTCAAAATATCATCATGTACTCTGATTGCTAGTTGTATCCTTTTGTGAACTTTTACATTTGTGATACTATCTAACTAAGAGATGTCCAAAACCTTACGATAACATTTGTGATACAATCTAAGTAAGAGATGTCCAAAACCTTACGATAACATTTGTGATACGATCTAATTAAGAGATGTCCAAAACCTTACGACAACATTTGTGATACGATCTAAGTAAGAGATGTCCAAAACCTTACGATAACATTTGTGATACGATCTAAGTAAGAGATGTCCAAAACCTTACGATAACATTTGTGATACGATCTAATTAAGAGATGTCCAAAACCTTACGATAACATTTGTGATACGATCTAAGTAAGAGATGTCCAAAACCTTACGATAACATTTGTGATACGATCTAAGTAAGAGATGTCCAAAACCTTACGATAATATTTGTGATACGATCTATGTAAGAGATGTACAAAACCTTACGATAACATTTCATCTCCATAGCTGATATTTTCTTCTGTATTTCTGCTGTAAACAGGGCCAATGTCTCACCATCTTAGAGAAAAACTGACATAAGAAATGGGCGCTAATTTGTAGAAAATAGTAATACCAACTATTATCATGTCTCCTGGCGTAGATTATCATGTCTCCTGACGTAGATTATCATGTCTCCTGGCGTAGATTATCATGTCTCCTGGCGTAGATTATCATGTCTCCTGGCGTAGATTATCATGTCTCCTGGCGAAGATTATCATGTCTCTAGATTATCTGGACGAAGATTATCATGTCTCCTGACGTAGATTATCATGTCTCCTGACGTAGATTATCATGTCTCCCGACGTAGATTATCATGTCTCCTGGCGTATATTATCATGTCTCCTGGCGAAGATTATCATGTCTCCTGGCGAAGATTATCATGTCTCCTGACGTAGATTTTCATGTCTCCTGGCGTAGATTATCATGTCTCCCGACGTAGATTATCATGTCTCATGGCGTAGATTATCATGTCTCCTGACGTAGATTATCATGTCTCCTGGCGTAGATTATCATGTCTCCTGACCTAGATTATCATGTCTGCTGGCGTAGATTATCATGTCTCCTGGCGTATATTATCATGTCTCCTGACGTATATCATCATGTCTCCTGGTGTATATTATCATGGAGAAAAAATTAAAAATAAAAAAAGGTATGTAAGAAGCTTTACGTGACAAGTGGACGACACAGACTAAACAACGTTTCGGCTCAATAGGCCTTCATCAGGAACAAACAATAAAAACACACACACACAAATTAATAACGAAACAACCAAAACAAAAACAATCGAAATGTGTTAAAGAAAACAACAACAAAAAGTAAAACTATCCTGTCAAATCCAAAATAAAATCGTAACCAAGTGCGGCTGTCGTGAACGTCGAAAATCGTGCGAAAAAGTGCGTAAATGTAAACAGAACCAGATGAGTAAACACAGGGGTCAGTGTGCAAACACAAAGGAGAAAGAATCGAATAGTAGTCTGACAGGTGTAAAAAGACGCTAAGAGTGAGATGTCTGAGAGTGGGGTACAGTAAAAATAAATGAGGGTAAGAAGCACAGAAAAAAAATTTTTATAGAGGAGAAAACCGAAGTGTCTCATAAGGGACTAGAGGAGAAGAACTATAAAAAGTATGGCATAGTAAGTAGACCAAAGAACCCAAATATGTGTAGTAGAGAAGGCTATGCAAAAGGGAAGGAGCAAGCAAAAAGAAACTATGCGTATGAGTGTGATACATTCATACCTCTCGGGGTCAGCGAACCATACTGGACTATAAGGCGATTTTCCAAAGTATAGCGGCTGCGGTCGCCAGAGTGACAAAGGACAATACCAGTGACACGGATGTCGTCTTTGCCCTTGTGATCAGGGGAGTTGAAGTGGGAAGATACCGGAGTACCAGTATTTTGTTGGACATCACGTAGATGTTCACAAAATCTTTCCGCTAATCTTCTTCCAGACTCACCAATATAGGTCATATGGCATCGTTGGCATATGATGGCATAAATGATGTTGCGGGACACACATGTGAAGCTATGCTTGATCTCGAACCGTCCATTAGGGAACAAAACCGAGTCAGCAGGGAGCACATAGGCACAGGTAATACAGTTTCGACCACAAGGGGCCGTACCGAAGTGTTGAGGGTGGGAGCAAGGGAGATGGCTCCTAACCAAAATATCTCTCAAATTCCTGTCGCGCTTAAAGGCGATCATCGGGGGATCACTAAAAAGTAGACGGGTAGTGGGATCAGAGAGGAGAATGTATATTATCATGTCTCCTGACGTATTTTATCATGTCTCCTGACGTAGATTATCATGTATCATGTCTCCTGGCGTATATTATCATGTCTCCTGACGTATATCATCATGTCTCCTGGTGTATATTATCATGTCTCCTGGTGTATATTATCATGTCTCCTGACGTATATTATCATGTCTCCTGACGTATATTATCATGTCTCCTGACGTATATTATCATGTCTCCTGACGTATATTATCATGTCTCCTGACGTATATTATCATGTCTCCTGGCGTATATTATCATGTCTCCTGACGTATATTATCATGTCTCCTGGCGTATATTATCATGTCTCCTGACGTATATTATCATGTCTCCTGACGTATATTAACATGTCTCCTGGCGTATATTATCATGTCTCCTGACGTATATTATCATGTCTCCTGACGTATATTATCATGTCTCCTGGCGTATATTATCATGTCTCCTGACGTATATTATCATGTCTCCTGACGTATATTATCATTTCTCCTGACGTATATTATCATTTCTCCTGGTGTATATTATCATTTCTCCTGGCGTATATTATCATGTCTCCTGGCGTATATTATCATGTCTCCTGGCGTATATTATCATGTCTCCTGACGTATATTATCATTTCTCCTGGTGTATATTATCATTTCTCCTGGTGTATATTATAATTTCTCCTGGTGTATATTATCATTTCTCCTGGTGTATATTATCATTTCTCCTGGCGTATATTATCATTTCTCCTGGCGTATATTATCATTTCTCCTGGTGTATATTATCATGTCTCCTGACGTATATTATCATTTCTCCTGGTGTATATTATCATGTCTCCTGACGTATATTATCATTTCTCCTGGCGTATATTATCATTTCTCCTGGCGTATATTATCATTTCTCCTGGTGTATATTATCATTTCTCCTGGCGTATATTATCATGTCTCCTGACGTATATTATCATGTCTCCTGGCGTATATTATCATGTCTCCTGGCGTATATTATCATGTCTCCTGGCGTATATTATCATGTCTCCTGGCGTATATTATCATGTCTCCTGACGTATATTATCATGTCTCCTGACGTATATTATCATTTCTCCTGACGTATATTATCATGTCTCCTGACGTATATTATCATGTCTCCTGACGTATATTATCATGTCTCCTGACGTATATTACCATGTCTCCTGACGTATATTATCATGTCTCCTGACGTATATTATCATGTCTCCTGACGTATATTATCATGTCTCCTGACGTATATTATCATTTCTCTGCACAACATTCTAACTATATAGTTTATTTACTTCTCCTATAAACGTTCTACCTTCTCATTTTCTTCATTTGCCTGCTATCTATTCTCTCTGCTTCCTTTTATCTCTTTCCCCATCGTTTCTCCAGTTGTCACGAAATATACTAGCTCTACGTTTGCTATTACAGAGATATATTAATTCTTAAGGTGGAAAAGGGGATCTGGTCGATCCGGGGTGGTTTAGTGGGAAGTGCAGATGTATCTACAGCCAGCACCTTACATGAACTATTCGTCATCATATGCTTGGAGAAATATTGGGAACGTGCAGTGGAGCGGATGTGGGAATGTCCGGATGTAGTGAAACTGATTTCATAAGTAGAAAAGAATGTTGACATTTTTGACAAGATAATATAAAAAGTCCCTTCTTAGTTCAGGTATTGAACTTTCTATTTCCTCCTTTAGATTGATCTAGAATAGAAACAAATCAGGAAGACTAGTAACATATTATCAATAAACATCACCACTATTGTCCAACAAGGAAATAACTCTGGAGGTAAAACGGGCACTCTACAATACAATCTTCATCCCAACGTTGTGCTACCAATGCCAGACCTGGACTCTACAATACAATCTTCATCCCAACGTTGTGCTACAAATGCCAGACCTGGACTCTACAATACAATCTTCATCCCAACGTTGTGCTACCAATGCCAGACCTGGACTCTACAATACAATCTTTATCCCAACGTTGTGCTACCAATGCCAGACCTGGACTCTACAATACAATCTTCATCCCAACGTTGTGCTACCAATGCCCGTCCTGGAGTCTACAATACAATCGTCATCCCAACGTTGTGCTACCAATGCCAGACCTGGACTCTACAATACAATCTTCATCCCAACGTTGTGCTACCAATGCCAGACCTGGACTCTACAATACAATCTTCATCCCAACGTTGTGCTACCAATGCCAGACCTGGACTCTACAATACAATCTTCATCCCAACGTTGTGCTACCAATGCCAGACCTGGACTCTACAATACAATCTTCATCCCAACGTTGTGCTACCAATGCCAGACCTGGACTCTACAATACAATCTTCATCTCAACGTTGTGCTACAAATGCCAGACCTGGACTCTACAATACAATCTTTATCCCAACGTTGTGCTACCAATGCCAGTCCTGAACTATATAATACAATCTTCATCCCAACGTTGTGCTACCAATGCCAGACCTGGACTCTACAATACAATCTTCATCCCAACGTTGTGCTTCCAATGCCAGACCTGGACCCTACAATACAATCTTCATCCCAACGTTGTGCTTCCAATGCCAGACCTGGACTCTACAATACAATCTTCATCCCAACGTTGTGCTTCCAATGCCAGACCTGGACTCTACAATACAATCTTCATCCCAACGCTGTGCTACCAATGCCAGACCTGGACCCTAGATGCAAGAACAATAAGAAAAATAATCTCTACAGAGATGAAATGTGTCAGACGAATGACAGGAAACAGTCTGAGAGATAAGATCAGAAATGAAGAACTGAGAAAAAAGCTAGGATTAGCCAACGCCATAGAATATATAAAGAAACAACAGATAAAATGGTTTTGTCACGTGACAAGGCAGAAAGAACAAAACACAACACAACGAGCCTTCAACAAACGTTGTGAGAACACCAGACCAAAGGGTCGACCACGAAAAAGATGGGTCGATGGAATATTAGAAACACTAGGAAAGATAACAGCAGCAGAGGCGAACAGAAGAGCAAAAGACCGCAAATTATATCTACCCTCGACGCTGAAAGGCAAATGAAGAAGGAAAGAAGAAGAATAGACAGCTGTGTATTTGTGAACCAAATACAATGCGCAAACGTGCATATATTGTCTTTGTAAAGGCCAAAATTTCAATCCTGGATGGGAAAATACAAGGTAAAAGAGGCAGAGCAAGACTAACATGGACGAGTAACATCAAACGATGGACAAACCAGCCTATGACAACCTGCACCATCAAAGCAAGAGACAGGGCAAAATGGCGCTCCGTGGTAGCCAACCTTCGATGTGGAGATGGCACTCGATGATGATGATGATGATGAAAGGCCAAACCTACTCGCTATGTTTGTGTTGTTTATTGTTCCTGCCGAAGTCCTACTTGGCCGAAACGTCGTTCCACTTTTCTTTTGTTTCTCACCTACGTAAAGCTGTTACCATACCACTTTTTCCTCATTTTTTTTTTCTTAAATTGTCATTATTATTATCATTATGATCAGCTTTACATGAGCTTTCCATCTCTATGCATCTTGATGCCTTACTCCTTCGCTACCATCCCTACTCCGCGCTATTAACAGCTATAGCTGTTAGACTGCACACGTTAAGAAATTATCTCAATTTGAACCGTTCGCTGGCAACGACCTGTACACCTATTAAATCTAAGTTTATACACAACTTTTTGTAAACATTATTGCAAAACACTTTCCCCGATTAGACAAAAACATTTAAAATTATTACATTTTTTTGGTGAATTTTTAAAACTTTTTTATTATTTTTTTTTAGTGCAAACAAATTTATTTTCAAGTACATTGGATGCACCCACGCACTTTTAAACGAGCGGGGGGGGGGGGGGGGGGGGGGGGGGATAGGGGGAATTCACACTTTTGCGATCTTCATTTTGCTGTCATTAAAAATTGTATTCAAATTCACGACTGAGATCCTGGAGTGCTCTCTTTGTTTATTTTTCTTTCTTCTTTCTTCTTCTTTTTTTTTTCTCTTTAAAAAAATGTTTTTGATCGTTAGGAGTTCTGCTGATGATAGAATGATGAAGACTGTTCATGATAGTTAGGGTTGAGATCACAGCATCTCAGGCAGTTTCATAGGTGCCTGGTCAATGTTATGTGATTTCGTGGTATGTTCTTGATGGTAGGGAATTTGAGGATAATGCATTTATGATAGGAGTGGTTTCAATTTTGTTTTTTTTTCCTTCGCCAGCTTTATACCTCTGAAGTCCCTAGAGACTAGGAACTGAATTTTGTGTGTTAATCCATGTTTCCCTGGCAGCCGTGTGCACAGGGGTCCCTAGCCGCACAGGCAGATAACTCCGTCTTCGGAGATACTCATATTTTTTTCCGTCGATGAGTAACTGACGTTTCAAGCCAGGCCTCGCTGCTGAGACCAGGGGTGGTTGCCGCAGAGAGAAATCATAAATAAAAATCTCAACCAGTGAAGTCGAAATTTAAACCCACAACCTCTCTGTCTCTTCTAGGCCGGCGTCTTGCCCAAGACTGACCAAATATTAGAAATACTAGGACACCTAACAGCAGCAGAGGCGAACAGAAGAGCAAAAGACCGCAAATTATATCTCCTTTCGACGATGAAAAGCAAATGAGGAAGGAAAGAAGAGAAGAAGATGATGATAAGCGAGCGTTCAGTTTACAAAGTCTGCCCGGAGTCGGAATATCGTGATCTCTTCTCTTTAAGCTCATGGTATGTTCTCATGGGAATTAACGATCTGTTTTAGTCCACATTATATTTGGTATATATTCCTTTGATTTGTGTTGTTCTTTTCTTTATTTAGAACCTGTGTACAAATTACTTGATAGGCTGACAGGTTCTTCATTTTGGGCTTTGTCACGAAGAGATCTGCCACAATGAGGTCTATCACAATGAGATCTATCACAATGAGATCTACCACAATGAGATCTATCACAATGAGATCTATCACAATGAGGTCTATCACAATGAGATCTGCCACAATGAGATCTACCACAATGAGGTCTATCACAATGAGATCTACCACAATGAGATATATCACAATGAGATCTATCACAATGAGATCTATCACAATGAGGTCTATCACAATGAGATCTGCCACAATGAGATCTACCACAATGAGATCTACCACAATGAGATCTACCACAATGAGATCTACCACAATGAGATCTATCACAATGAGGTCTATCACAATGAGATCTACCACAATGAGATCTATCACAATGAGATCTATCACAATGAGATCTATCACAATGAGATGAGTCTATCACAATGAGATCTGCCACAATGAGATCTACCACAATGAGGTCTATCACAATGAGATCTGCCACAATGAGATCTACCACAATGAGGTCTACCACAATGAGATCTGCCACAATGAGATCTGTCACAATGAGATCTACCACAATGAGATCTACCACAATGAGATCTACCACAATGAGATCTATCACAATGAGACCTATCACAATGAGATCTGCCACAATGAGATCTACCACAATGAGATCTACCACAATCAGGTCTGTCACAATGAGATCTACCACAATCAGGTCTATCACGATGAGATCTACCACAATCAGGTCTGTCACAATGAGATCTACCACAATCAGGTCTATCACGATGAGATCTACCACAATCATGTCTGTCACAATGAGATCTGCCACAATCAGGTCTGTCACAATGAGATCTACCACAATCAGGTCTATCACGATGAGATCTACCACAATCAGGTCTGTCACAATGAGATCTACCACAATCAGGTCTATCACGATGAGATCTACCACAATGAGGTCTATCACAATGAGATCTATCACAATGAGATCTGCCACAATGAGGTCTACCACAATGAGGTCTACCACAAAGAGATCTACCACAATGAGATCTACCACAATGAGGTCAATCACAATGAGATCTATCACAATGAGATCTACCACAATGAGATCTACCACAATGAGATCTATCACAATGAGATCTACCACAATGAGGTCTACCACAATGAGATCTACCACAATCAGGTCTGTCACAATGAGATCTAACACAATCAGGTCTATCACAATGAGATCTGCCACAATGAGGTCTACCACAATGAGATCTATCACAATGAGATCTACCACAATGAGATCTATCACAATGAGATCTATCACAATGAGGTCTATCACAATGAGATCTGCCACAATGAGATCTACCACAATGAGGTCTATCACAATGAGATCTACCACAATGAGATCTATCACAATGAGATCTATCACAATGAGATCTATCACAATGAGGTCTATCACAATGAGATCTGCCACAATGAGATCTACCACAATGAGATCTATCACAATGAGATCTACCACAATGAGATCTATCACAATGAGGTCTATCACAATGAGATCTACCACAATGAGATCTATCACAATGAGATCTATCACAATGAGATCTATCACAATGAGGTCTATCACAATGAGATCTGCCACAATGAGATCTACCACAATGAGGTCTATCACAATGAGATCTGCTACAATGAGGTATATCACAATGAGATCTACCACAATGAGATATATCACAATGAGATCTATCACAATGGGATCTACCACAATGAGGTCTATCACAATGAGATCTACCACAATGAGGTCTATCACAATGAGATCTGCCACAATGAGATCTACCACAATGAGGTCTATCACAATGAGATCTGCCACAATGAGATCTGTCACAATGAGATCTACCACAATGAGATCTACCACAATGAGATCTATCACAATGAGATCTATCACAATGAGATCTACCACAATGAGATCTGCCACAATGAGATCTACCACAATGAGATCTACCACAATCAGGTCTGTCACAATGAGATCTACCACAATCAGGTCTATCACGATGAGATCTACCACAATCAGGTCTGTCACAATGAGATCTACCACAATCAGGTCTATCACGATGAGATCTACCACAATCATGTCTGTCACAATGAGATCTGCCACAATCAGGTCTGTCACAATGAGATCTACCACAATCAGGTCTATCACGATGAGATCTACCACAATCAGGTCTGTCACAATGAGATCTACCACAATCAGGTCTATCACGATGAGATCTACCACAATGAGGTCTATCACAATGAGATCTATCACAATGAGATCTGCCACAATGAGGTCTACCACAATGAGGTCTACCACAAAGAGATCTACCACAATGAGATCTACCACAATGAGGTCTATCACAATGAGATCTATCACAATGAGATCTACCACAATGAGATCTACCACAATGAGATCTATCACAATGAGATCTACCACAATGAGGTCTACCACAATGAGATCTACCACAATCAGGTCTGTCACAATGAGATCTACCACAATCAGGTCTATCACAATGAGATCTGCCACAATGAGGTCTACCACAATGAGATCTACCACAATCAGGTCTGTCACAATGAGATCTACCACAATCAGGTCTATCACGATGAGATCTACCACAATCAGGTCTATCACAATGAGATCTGCCACAATGAGGTCTACCACAATGAGATCTACCACAATCAGGTCTATCACGATGAGATCTACCACAATCAGGTCTATCACGATGAGATCTACCACAATCAGGTCTGTCACAATGAGATCTATGACAATCAGGTCTATCACGATGAGATCTACCACAATCATGTCTGTCACAATGAGATCTACCACAATCAGGTCTGTCACAATGAGATCTACCACAATCAGGTCTGTCACAGTGAGATCTACCACAATCAGGTCTGTCACAGTGAGATCTACCACAATCAGGTCTGTCACAGTGAGATCTACCACAATCAGGTCTGTCACAATGAGATCTACTACAATCAGATCTGTCACAGTGAGATCTACCACAATGAGATATGTCACAGTGAGATCTACCACAATCAGGTCTGTCACAGTGAGATCTACCACAACCAGGTATGTCACAGTGAGATCTACTACAATCAGGTATGTCACAGTGAGATCTACCACAATCAGGTCTGTCACAGTGAGATCTACCACAACCATGTCTGTCACAGTGAGATCTACCACAATCAGGTATGTCACAGTGAGATCTACCACAATGAGATCTGTCACAGTGAGATCCTACCACAATGAGATCTGTCACAGTGAGATCTGTCACAGTGAGATCTACCACAATCAGGTCTGTCACAGTGATATCTACCACAATCAAGTCTGTCACAGTGAGATCTACCACAATCAGGTCTGTCACAGTGAGATCTACCACAATCAGATCTGTCACAGTGAGATCTACCACAATCAGGTCTGTCACAATGAGACATACCACAATCAGTTCTGTCACAGTGAGATCTACCACAATCAGGTCTGCCACAGTGAGATCTACCACAATCAGATCTGCCACAGTGAGATCTTCCACAATCAGGTCTGCCACAGTGAGATCTACCACAACCAGGTCTGTCACAGTGAGATCTACCACAATCAGGTCTGTCACAATGAGATCTACCACAATCAGTTCTGTCACAGTGAGATCTACCACAATGAGGTCTGCCACAGTGAGATCTACCACAATCAGGTCTGCCACAGTGAGATCTACCACAATCAGGTCTGCCACAGTGAGATCTACCACAATCAGGTCTGTCACAGTGAGATCTACCACAATCAGGTCTGTCACAGTGAGATCTACCACAATCAGTTCTGTCACAGTGAGATCTACCACAATCAGGTCTGCCGCAGTGAGATCTACCACAATCAGGTCTGCCACAGTGAGATCTACCACAATCAGGTCTGCCACAGTGAGATCTACCACAATCAGATCTATCACAGTGAGATCTACCACATTCAGATCTGTCATAGTGAGATCTACCACAATGAGATCTGTCACAGTGAGATCTACCACAATGAGATCTGTCACAGTGAGATCTAACACAATGAGATATGTCACAGTGAGATCTACCATAATGAGATATGTCACAGTGAGATCTACCACAATGAGATCTGTCACAGTGAGATCTACCACAATGAGATCTGTCACAGTGAGATCTACCACATTGAGATCTGTCACAGTGATATCTACCACAATGACATCTGTCACAGTGAGATCTACCACAATGAGATCTCTCACAGTGAGATCTACCACAATCAGGTATGTCACAGTGAGATCTACCACAATGAGCTATAACATGGATGAATTGATTGATTGATTTACTGATGGATTGACTGACTGGTTGATCGATTGACTTACAGATTAATGTACAGATTGATTGTTTGATTGACTGAGTAATGGATGGAGACAAATATAGCTTTGCTAGCATATTACTGGCATAGATGGATAAGTCGGATAGGGATAGAGAGAGAGAGGAATAGGAGAGAACGAAAATGGAATAAAAATAAACGAAATTAAAACCAAGGGTGAGAGAGACAGACACAGAGAGAGAGAGAGAGAGAGAGAGAGAGAGAGAGAAATCAGAAAAATGTAGGAAGAACGAGAGAAATATAAGCGGAGGGAGAAAGATAGAGGAAGAATGAGAAGAAAGGAGAGATGAGAGAAGAGATGGAGAAGCAAGCAGATAGACTATTTTAGCACCAGGCTCGTCACAGAGATTGAGATGAGCTACAGAGAGGCCCCAATTGGCTGCAGCTTACGTCATTCTCTTTCACTCCCAGCACAGCGGCCCCTATCGCACGTGACACCAGCAGAACAGGGGAGGAGAGGAGGACGAGTGAGCAAGGGAGGAAGCAAAAATGTGCACTATTAGAAACATGCAGAAGGAGAAGAAGAAGAAAAGAGGGGGGAAACATTTTTCCTCCCCAGCTTTTGTCCATGGCGGTCTAAAATCTCGTCTGCAGTGGGAGGTAGAAAGAAAAGCAGGTTAGAATGACGACAAGGGGGGCAGATCTGTGGATAACGAAAGGGTAGATAAATGAAAAAAAAAAGTATAAAAATAAATAAAATAAGACGGGAGAGAGGGGGGAAAAAAAACAGCAGAAAAATGAAAGAATTATAAATTTGAAGAAGGGAAAGAAATCCTCATAGAAAATGATTTTTTTTTTTTAAATGAATATAGAAGAGTGCAGTGGATAATATGGAGTGGGCCCAAATTAAGCAGAGGAGGTGTTTAAGAATGTAAGTCCCACCTCCAACCAACGTCGTTGAAATCTAGGGCATTAAGTCTGGAATGATTGCAACGCCCATGTTTTAGTTCATGACTTCAAAAATGTGGGAGGGGGTTTTACGTTGGGACATACTAGTCATCACCATCGGCGTAGGCGATCATGTCCTTCTACAACCTTCTATCCACAGTACATCGTATCTGTTTTCCATGCCATGACACCAAGCTATCTAGTATTTTCTCTCATTGTCGTCCGCGATTTCTCTTTCCTTTTATTTTGCCAGTTGTAACCAAGTATTCCAACATTTCTCTTCTCGTGATGTGCCAGAAAAAATGTTGATTGTTTCTTTCTGATGTTTTTAGGAGCTCCCTTTTTGTATTGGCCTCCATGATAATTGTCCTTCTTGATCTTTTAACTGTCCAGGGAACTTTAAACATTCTTCTGTGAAATCCCATCTCTGTAGCCTCTAATCGTTTTTAATGCGTTTGTGCACTGTCCATGATTAGCTTCCATAGGTAAGAATTTACTCTATATTGCACCGATGAACTATCGATCTCACTTCTATTGACATAGACTTGTTGCATAAGACGTTTTTCATTTTCTGAAAAACTATTTTGGCCTGGGCTATCCTACGTTTTTTGTTATTTCTGTGGCACATCTTCCATCTGATGTTATTGTGCCCAAGTATTTCCTTAGTACAGGTTCTAATTCACTTCTCTCCGGAACGAAGATAGAGCGAGGGTCAAAGAAACGAGGATAGAGCGAGGGTCAAAGAAACGAGGATAGAGCGAGGGTCAGAGAAACGAGGATAGAACGAGTCAAAGAAACAAGGATAGAACGAGGGTCAGAGAAACGAGGATAGAACGAGAGTCAAAGAAACGAGGATAGAACGAGAGTCAGAGAAACGAGGATAGAACGAGAGTCAGAGAAACGAGGATAGAACGAGAGTCAAAGAAACGAGGATAGAACAAGAGTCAAAGAAACGAGGATAGAACGAGAGTCAAAGAAACGAGGATAGAACGAGAGTCAGAGAAACGAGGATAGAACGAGAGTCAAAGAAACGAGGATAGAACGAGAGTCAGAGAAACGAGGATAGAACGAGAGTCAAAGAAACGAGGATAGAACGAGAGTCAGAGAAACGAGGATAGAACGAGAGTCAAAGAAACGAGGATAGAACAAGAGTCAAAGAAACGAGGATAGAGCGAGGGTCAAAGAAACGAGCATAGAGGATGGTCAAAGAAACGAGGTTAAAGCGAGGGTAAAACCTAACGACGATATGGTTAAAAAAAAAAAAAAGATTATAGAGCGTATCATATTAGTAAAGAACCGTGGATACAGCGAAGGTTAACAATGAATGAAACAATCTTAAGAAAATAAAAATAAACAAAATACAAATAAAATAAAATACAAATAAAATAAAATACAAATAAAATAAAATACAAATAAAATAAAATACAAATAAAATAAAATACAAATCAAAATGTACATAACGTGTTAAGTGCAGAGCGGGTGGTCCAGTGGGTTAGATCTGCTGTTATATAACTGAATGAAAGCTGGCTCGATTCCCGGAAATGTTGATAACGGTCTTTATCTCATGAGTGAAATGAAATCGTGGATCTGCACACTACGAGGCGACAACATTGGAGCAAGAAGCATTTCATATCTAGTTAAAATATAAACCCCCAGCTGGTCAGAGGTGTATGGGTCAATATGTTGGGTAAACGACGCAAAGATAAAATGCATTTTTGGATTAGCATCACGTAAAGATAAAATGTGTTTTTGAATCATCATGTTTGAAAACGACGTAAATATAAAATGTGCGTGTATGGATCAATATGTTGGAAAACACGTAAAGATAAAATGTGCGTGTATGGGTCAATATGTTGGAAAACAACGTAAAGCTAAAATATGTGTGTAGATCAGTATGTTGGAGAACTGCAAAAAACCGTACCACACAAAAACAGTTATAATTTCATACAACATTCATACAACATTTATACAACATTTATACATCATTCATACACCACTGTGTCTGATTTAAGTGAAAGCCAACAAATTGAGTTATTGAGTTATTTGCGGGTCATCATCATTGCACTCCGAACATGTCCATGTGTGCTCAGATCCCTTCCTCAGCAATTCCCTCAGTGTCCAGCGACTGACGACTCCAGTTCTATGTTGGTTGATAAGTCTTCTTACACGGCCACTAAGTTTCTCATTTCTGGCTGTGCCCATCTTAACTCACATTTCCATCATCCGAAGAAGTGACGTGGATCTGTGTTTGTCGAAGTCCTGTGCTCTTCCCACATCTCGGAGGGCATTGATGATGTCCGCCCGATCCATTGGTTGTCCGCCCGATCCATTGGTTGCCCGTCCTCAACGACAGCGCAGCTAGCCAATCTGTCCGCTCTTTCATTTCCCCGTACTCCCACATGTCCAGACAACAAATACAAGCATCCAAACATGTGCAGCTATAGCAAATCACAATTACTGACTTGACGTATATGCTTATCTATGTCCAATATTTAATTAAGTGTAGCTTATGTTTATTTAATTACCTCTGACCTTTTTGTTTAATTACATATCCACTGTTTTCTAAATTATATCTCATCATGTTTGTGTAATGGATATTTCCGCTGTTTACTTAATTACATCTTATGTTTGTTTAATGATATTTCCGCTGTTTATTTAATTACATCTTCTATTTGTTTAATTATATTTCCGCTGTTTATTGAATTACATCTTCTGTTTATTTCATGATATTTCCGCTGTTTATTTAATTATATCTCGTTTGTTTAATGCTAATTTTGCTGTTTGTTTAATTATATTCTCTTTGTTAATTTAATGATTTATATCACATGGGATTTCTCAGAAGAATGTTTAAAGTTCCCTGGACAGCTAAAATGACCAACGAGGAAATTCTCAAAGAGGCCAACACAAAAAGGGAGCTCTTAAAAAAACATCAGAAAGAAACAATCAACTTTTTTCAGGCACATCATGAGAAGCGGAAAGTTACAATACTTGGTTACAACTGGCAAAATACAAGGAAAGAAAGATCGTGGACGACAAAGAGAGAAGATACTGGATAGCTTGGTGTCATGGCATGGAAAACAGTCAACAACAGAACTGATACGATGCACTGTAGATAGAAGATTGTGGAAGGACATGATCACCTACGCCAACCGGTATGGCACACGAGGTGATGTTTCTGTCATGATATAATAAAAACAAAAGTCAAGTACCCCCCGTCACGCCAAGTGGCGGCGTATAGGGAAATATGGTGTTAGTGACCCTATATTTTACAGACCTTCAGCACATGATTTTTGGGGTAATGTGGTCGGTATTACGCCCGTGCTGCTTTACTTTCCCAGAAAAAAAAATCCGGTACCCATTTAACGCTGGGTGAACCCGAAAGCCGTCGGCTGGGATCGAACCCTACCCCTTGTATCAAAGAAAAAAAAAGTAGCAACACAAGTTGTAACACTCACAGCAACCACCCCATCGAAAACACTCGCAACAAACACCCCATCAAAAACACTCGCAACAAACACCCCATCAAAAACACTCGCAACAAACACCCCATCAAAAACACTCGCAACAAACACCCCATCAAAAACACTCGCAACAAAAACCCCACCAAAAACACTCGCAACAAACACCCCATCAAAAACACTCGCAACAAACACCCCACCAAAACACTCGCAACAAACACCCCATCAAAAACACTCGCAACAAACACCCCACCAAAAACACTCGCAACAACCACCCCACCAAAAACACTCACAACAACCACCCTACCAAAAATACTCACAACAACCACCCCACCAAAAACACTCGCAACAACCACCCCACCAAAAACACTCGCAACAAACACACCCTAAAAAAGTACTGCAACACACCCAAACCACATTCTCTTCCTACCAACATCTCCGGCACAACAACGTTAAAAAAGGAAGGAACAAACAAAAAAAAAAAAAACAAATATGACATTTAACCCGCCCTGATCTGCCTAGTCCAGAATTGACCCACGCCTCCCCAGATAGCACACTTTGCTCCAATCAAAAGACGCCCCTCATATGACGCCCCCCCCCCCCCCCAAATGGATTTCCAGGCATACACGTCTCTCCCGTTTCCATACACGGCCCTGATGAAGACGAGTAAATTGAGTTCGCTTACGTCACTCATCCTCTTCCATACATGCCTTCCGGTTCGTGTGACATGCGCAATAAGAATGCTCGATGCAGCGGCCCCCTGCTGTTTAAGTTAGATGCATGTTGGTTTTTCCTTTTGTTTTTTTTTATATTTCGTTTCCAATGTTTTTATTTATCACCACCCCCCACCCCACCCCCAACTGGATACATTCAAGGCGCATTAAAAATGGATGAATGATGGATGTGCTATGTTCTATATCAAAGGATATAACTCAATCACGACCAATAACTACCAATTGCATAAACAATCACATTGGTTCTATAACAAAACCGGTCAAATAAGTGTTAAATCAATTATTGGTTCTATAACAAAACCGGTCAAATAATAAGTGTTAAATCAATTATTGGTTCTATAACAAAACCGGTCAAATAATAAGTGTTAAATCAAGTATTGGTTCTATAACAAAACCGGTCAAATAATAAGTGTTAAATCAATTATTGGTTCTATACCAAAACCGGTCAAATAAAAAGTGTTAAATCAATTATTGGTTCTAAAAACTCTTCTGCATTAAGCTCCATAAACTCACCCTCTCAGACTGTCCTTGTTTCATAAACTCACCCTCTCAGTCCGTCCTTCTTCCATAAACTCACCCTCTCAGACTATCCTTGTTTCATAAACTCACCCTCTCAGACTATCCTTGTTTCATAAACTCATCCTGACATATAGTCTTAGTTCTATAAAATCATCCTTACAGATAGTCATAGCCCCATAAACTCATCCTCCCAGATAGTCATAGTCCCATAAACTCATCCTTACAGATAGTCATAGCCCCATAAACTCATCCTTACATATAGTCATAGCCCCATAAACTCATCCTTACAGATAGTCATAGCCCCATAAACTCATCCTTACAGATAGTCATAGCCCCATAAACTCATCCTTACAGATAGTCATAGCCCCATAAACTCATCCTTACAGATAGTCATAGCCCCATAAACTCATTCTTACAGATAGTCATAGCCCCATAAACTCATCCTTACAGATAGTCATAGCCCCATAAAATCATCCTTACAGATAGTCATAGCCCCATAAACCCATCCTTACAGATAGTCATATCCATAAACTCATCCTTACAGATAGTCATAGCCCCATAAACTCATCCTCACAGATAGTCATAGCCCCATAAACTCATCCTCACAGATAGTCATAGCCCCATAAACTCATCCTCACAGATAGTCTTAATTCCATAATTTCGGAACTACCAACAAGAAGTTAGAAATGCTCAGGCAAAGATGTAATAATAAATCAGCTTCTTCTTCTTCTACCTTTCAGCTCCCTGTGGAGCATAGGTCCTCAACAAACACTTTCAGCTCCCAGTGGAGCATGTGTCCTCAACAAACACTTTCAGCTCCCAGTGGAGCATGTGTCCTCAACAAACACTTTCAGCTCCCAGTGGAGCATGTGTCCTCAACAAACACTTTCAGCTCCCTGTGGAGCATAGGTCCTCAACAAACACTTTCAGCTCCCAGTGGAGCATGTATCCTCAACAAACACTTTCAGCTCCCTGTGGAGCATGTGTTCTCAACAAACACTTTCCAAGCCGTCCTGTTTCTTGCCATTCTTTTAAGATCATTCCATGTCTTCCCCCAGCATCTTCATCTCTGCTTCCATCTGTTTGTCCAAGAATTCCGTGGTCTTCCTCTTTGTCTCTTCCTTTGGGGATTCCAAAAAAGGACTTGTTGTGTAATACTCTCAGTTGGTTTTCGCAGTGTGTGTTTTACCAAAACTGCCATTCGGCTGACACTGTTTATGGAAAAAGAAGCTTGCCACCAACAGAACTGACCGCTGACAGCGACTCATCAATGATAAATTGCGCCAGGATTGGTGAACAAGAAACATCTAGACCTTACTCCACCTCTCCGTGGTGCCTCTAGTCAAAGACTATCAAGTTTAGTCTGGCCAAACCAGTAGAGATCGGAATAAAAGGCAACGAGGTACCTAAAAATGATGTGCTGAAGTCGGATATGTTGGGCCGAAATCGGCAAATTTTGCCATTCTACTGCAAATCTCAACACAACGCATGGCTCTACAGCAATTATCTTCGTTATATGTCCTTGTCCACTGGTATTTGACTAGTCATCATCAAGTACCGGGCCTGCTGGCGTAGGTGATCATGTCTCTCCATCTCCACAATTGTTTGTCTCTACAGGTATTTATCATTTATGTTGTTGACCTTCTGCCAAGCCACTCTTAAGTGTCTGGTATTTTTTTTCTCTTTGCTTTCCTCTATCTCTTCGTCTCTCAATTTTCCCAGTTGTTACAATATATTCCAGTTGTTCTCTTCTCATTACATGGCCAAGAAATAATGATTGTTTCTATTATTGTGGCGATTCATGATTGTACACATAAGGTTTTCTGTTGCCTTCCGTCGGTTTGTTTACGGATGGCTCCGCTAGCCTTTGATTAAAAAGTTTCACCCACAAGGCAGTGGGGTTGTTTTACTTCGGGGTACCCTCCCTTAGCCTTTTACTCTCCCGAGCTTACCTGCAAGGCAGCAGGGCAGCCACAGGTTGTACTGTTCACTGCATACAGTAGCAGGCAAAATTACCTGACCTGACAATGATGAAAAATTTGACTAATACTTTTCCATTATTCATTTCCATTGTTTCATTCTTAAAAAGAAAAAAAAATACCATTAATGAAGGCCTGGAGACAGTTCAGAACTACAACTACCTTGGACATACTATAACCAGTGATGGAAAATGTACAACTGAAATAAAGAAAAGAATAGGAATGACAAAAAGTAATTTAAATGTCATGAAAAATATACTAACATCAAAACAATTAACACCAGGGTTAAAACTAAGAATAGCAAAATGTTATGTCTTCTCAACATTCCTATATGGTTCAGAAACATGGACATTAGACAAGAAAACAGAACAGAGAATGCAGGCCTTTGAAATGTGGATATATAGAAGAATAGGTAGAATTGGATGGACGGAAAAGAAAACAAACGATGAAGTTTTGAAACAAACTACAAATGAAAAGTAAACTACTAAACACAATTCAAACAAGACAAATGCGATTTTTGGGCCATGTTAAAAGACACAACAGCCTACTAAAAGTAATATTGGAGGGGAAAATACAAGGTAAAAGAGGCAGAGGCAGACCAAGACTACCGTGGACGAGTAAAATCAAAAGATGGACAAATCAGCCTATGACAACCTGCACCATCAAAGCAAGAGACAGAGTGGAATCGCGATCCATAGTAGCCAACCTTCGCTGCGGAGATGATGATGATGATGATGATGATGATGATGATGATGATGAATGACGGTTTGTATCTTCGTGATTATAATGCATGTTGTTGTCCTTGTTTCACGACCATATAATATGACTAATATGACTGACTGAACATGAGGGTTGAAAATATAACGCAACTACGCCTACATAACGCCCATTTAGGATCTGACGGTGAAGAATATTCACAGATTGAGAGAAACCGGTTTCGTATGTCAAGTACCTGTGAAGTATTTTTATCGAGAAATGGAAACCAG
>JAVIAB010000099.1:25374498-25423472 GCA_032433765.1 Megaustenia siamemsis
GAGAGAGATAAAGAGAGAGATGAATAAAAAAGAAAAGGTTAATTTAAAACATAGATTTAGATACAAAGATTAAAAGAGAGAGAGAGAGAGAGAGAGAGAGAGAAAGAGAGAGAGATAAGAGGATAGAGAAGCTACACATATAAACAGGTATACTCTACAGAGAGATGAAAGAGGCGGGAGGAGGGTGCAAAGTAGTGAAAGTTTTAATTATAAAAGAAACGAAATAGAGAGAAGGAGAAATTGGAAGAGAGTGTCTTATATATCAATATAATAATCATCATCATGAGCCATACCGGTTGGCGTAGGCGATCATGTCCCTCCACAATCTTCTATCTACAGTGCATCGTATCAGTTAAGTTGTTGACTGTTTTCCATGCCATGACACCAAGCTATCCAGTATTTTCTCTCTTTGTCGTCCGCGATCTCTCTTTCCTTTTATTTTGCCAGTTGTAACCAAGTATTCCAACTTTCCTCTTCTCATGATGTGCCCGAAAAATGTTGATTGTTTCTTTATGATGTTTTTTAATAGCTCCCTTTTTTAATATAATAATAATATATTATAATTGTGTAAACTTATGTGTAAATTTGTGTAAATTGTGTAAATATATTAAAATTGTGATAATAAATTATGTCGGAAACAGTCTGAGAGATAAGATCAGAAATGAAGAACTGAGAAAAAAAGCTAGGAATAACCCCTGCCATAGAATACATAAAGGAATAACAGATGAAATGGTTTAGGCCACGTGACCAGGCAGAAGGATCAAGACACAACGAGCTCTCAATAAACGTTGCAAGAACACCAGACCTAAGGGTCGACCACGAAAAAGATGGATTGACGGATGTCAAATATCACTGAATATTTGGGAACTTTGTTAACCTCAGATGGTAGATGTACAACAGAGGTGAGATGCAGAATGGCTCAGGTAAAAGCAGCTTTCCAAAAAATGTGGAAGATAATGTGTAATACATTTTTGATATTGGAAACAAGAAAAAGAGTTCTTAAATGTTATGTAGAGCCAGTCTTAACATTTGGATGTGAATCATGGACAATAGGACAACAAACAAGAAAATCACTGGAGGCTGTAGAAATGTGGTTTTACAGAAGAATATTGAGAATACCATGGACAGCTAATAAGAGTAATGAAAATGTTATAAAAGAGGCCACAACAAAAAGAGAGATAATTTCCAATATTAGGAAGAAACAATCATCATTTTTTGGTCATGTAATGAGAAGAGAACAGCTGGAATATATTGTAACAACTGGGAAATGTGAGGGACAAAGAGATAGAGGAAAGCAAAGAGAAAAGATACCAGACAGCTTAAGAGAATGGCTTTGTAGAAGGTCAACAACAGAAATGATAAATAACTGTCGAGATCGAAAGTTGTGGAGAGACATGATCACCTACACCAGCCGGCCCGGCACTTGATCATGATGATGATGATGATGATGATGATGATGATGCTGATCGTGTATATAATATATTGGATTATATGAGGATATCTTGAGGTTAAGATAAGTTCTAGGGCTCTGACCTAACATTATTAATAAGGAAATACGAAATGAACATTTTGTATGGGAATTAGAGAGAGCCCATTTTAGAAAAGAGAAAATTGGAATTTATAGAAAGTGCCTAAAGATAGACTTTTTTTTAGGAGTGCTTCGGCTGGAGAAATAGGAGTGGGAAATTAAGGAATTGAGAGGAGGGAGGATTTAAGGGGAGAATTATTGAGGGAGGGTATGTAGATGTGGAAATTAAAGAGATGAGAGAGGGAGGGAGAAAGAGAGTAGGGGGAGATGCGTGGATTGATGTTGTGACAGGAGAATGGAGGATGGGTACGGAGAAGCAGTGAAAATGAGAGGATGTAGCGAGGCACACAGAAAGAAGAGGGGAAAATGGAGGAAATACAGAGAGAGAGAGAGAAAGAGATAGAAAGAGGGGAGGCTGGGAGTGAGGTGTCGGAAATTAGAATATAGAATGGAGTGAGTGAAGAAAGAATAAAAGATATTTACCAGGTGAGAGAGAAGCGGAAAGGAACAGAAAAAAGAGGAGATTTTACAAAAATGGAGAGAAAGGTTGAGATTAGGAATGTCTGAGGTGGGGTAAGATATAGAGAAAAACTGAGAGAGAGAGAGAGAGAGAGAGAGGGGGGGTGAAAGGGGAAAAGGAGAGAAAGATAGAATGGAAAGGATGAGAAAAGATGGAGAATGATATAAGTTAGAGAGGACAATTACAAAATTAGCATGATATAAATGATAGAGAATGATACAAATGATAGAAATGATACAAATGATAGAAATGATATAAATGATAGAGAATGATACAAATGATATAAATGATAGAGAATGAAACAAATTATATAAATGATAGAGAATGATACAAATTATATAAATGATAGAGAATGATACAAATAATAGAGAATGATAGAGAATTATAACAATGATATAAATGATAGAGAATGGTAGAAATGATATAAATGAAAGAGAATGATGCAAATGATATAAATGATAGAGAATGACACAAATGATATAAATGGTAGAGAATGATATAAATTATATAAATGATTAAAAAATGAGAGAGAATGACACAAATGAGAGAGAAAATATAAATGAGAGAGAGAATTACATAAATTATAAAGAATGATACAAATTATAGAGAATGGTGTAAATGATATAAATAAGAGAGAGCCGTATAAATGAGACAGAATAATATACATGAGAGGGAAAGTAATATAAATGAAAGAGAATGATGTACATGAGAGAGATAAAGCAATAAATGAGAGAAGATTATGTAAGAGAGAGGGAGGGAGAAAGAGAGAGAATGAGGGAAGCAATGGTGAGGTAAATGGGAAATGGAGAGAGGAAAGAAGTGATAGAGTAGGTAAAAAAATGGAGAGAGGAAAGAAGTGATAGAGTAGGTAAAAAAAAAATGGAGAGAGGAAAGAAGTGAGAAAGGTATAAAAAAAAAGTTACAGGAAATGACGAGAATGTGAGAATGAACGTTGCGTTAGTGTAAACATCAAGCTATAGGAACACCATCGCGTTCAGACTGTGTGATCTGTAAACTAAACTGACTTCTCAGTAGATCGATTTTTTTAATGCTACAAACTCAGCGAGAAAGCACAATAATCATGTATGTCTCAGTCAACTATGGTTCATGTGCCATTTAGAGGATTTAGTCACAAACACAAAACTTAGACTATTCAAATCAAATGTACTATCTACCCCAACGTATGCATGTGAGAGCTGGAAAACAAGAGATATAGAAACCAAGTTGAACACATTCGAAAATAAATGTCTAAGGAAAATACTTGGTATAGCGTGGAACGAATTCAAAACAAACGAGGAAATTAGAGAAATCTCTCGTTATACCAGAATCCGAATGTGCTGCCATTTTTCCTTCTCTCGTTATACCAAGTTTGGTGGAAGTGTTTTCTCTTCTATTTCGTTTGTTGATCGTTTGAGGATTTGAGAATCCTTGATCTGGCTTATCTTGCAGATTCTTCGATAGTCAGATTGTGTTGTTGCAGGTATTCTTTTTATATTATCCGGCAATATTAGTAAAGTAAGATAAAGTACGAGACTTGAACCGGCGTCTTAGCACACGAGTTTACACCCATATGTGCTCGGCCGACTATCCAGAAATGTTCGGAGATTTCTGTACAGTGTCGCCTCAAGCATCGAAACTCAGATGCGAAGCGACATTCCTCACCTTCCCAGGATAATACCCAGGTACCCATTTCTGCCAACGGCTGGGTCGACCGTGGGGGTATATTTTTTTTCCAACCACGAATACAACTCACACTGCTCCCAGCGGGAATCGAACACGGGTTGTCCGAACATCGGTAGTCCAGTCGGGTGGTTTTCCTAACTAGGCTACCGAGGACCCAAATATATTAGTTTATGTGCACTTGGTATCTGCCCTAAGTGATATGTCGTTTTTGGGCATCGTCAGAAGTGGTCCCACCATTTCAATTGTTGACTTTGCATATAGTGCATGACTAGCTTAATGCACCAACTCTCCTTATATTGTCATTACAGAAGTTATTGACAACACCTCAGTGCAAAATAAAGACAAGTGGAACACTATTAAAATAGATAAATGAATTTAAATATCTGGGAACTTTGTTAACCTCAAACGGAAGATGTACAAAAGAGGTGAGATGCAGAATGGCTCAGGCAAAAGCAGCTTTCCAAAAAATGAGGAAGATAATGTACAATCCATTTTTGACCATAGAAACAAGAAAAAGAGTTCTTAAATGTTATGTCGAGCTAGTCTTGACATATGGATGTGAATCATGGACGATAGGGCAACAGACAAGAAAAGCAATGGAGTCTGTAGAAATGTGGTTTTACATAAGAATGTTTAGAATACCATGGACAGTTAAGAAGAGTAATGAAAACGTTCTGAAAGAGGTCAAAGCAAAAGGAGAGCTAATTTCCAATATTAGGAAGTAACAATCATCATTTTTTGGCCATGTAATGAGAAGAGAACAACTGGAATATATTGTAACAACTGGGAAAATTGAGGGACGAAGAGATAGAGGGAAGCAAAGAGAAAAAATACCAGACAGCTTAAGAGAATGGCTTGGCAGAAGGTCAACAACAGAAATGATAAATAACTGTCGTGATAGAAAGTTATGGATAGACATGATCACCTACGCCAGCCGGCTCGGCACTTGATCATGATGATGATGATGATGATGATGATGATGATGATGATGATGATGATGATGATGATGACAGAAGTTAACAATACCCAGCCCCCTTAGTCGGTGTCCCTGGTTATACTGGAGTACTGAGAAATGAATGAGCGGACAGGTTGGCTAGCTTGGCTGTCACTGTAGACAGTCAACCAATGGATCGGGCGGACGTCATTAATGACCTCCGAGAAGTGGTAAGGACACAGGACTTCGACAACCATGAGTCCACGTCACTCCTTCGGACTGAAGAGATGGGAATGAACTCTTTCAGTACGGACGGTTTTTATTAATTTAGCGGTAGGGATTTTAGAGATAACATGTTTCAAGGTTTTAAACAACAATCTATATGTTTATATAACACATAACATACTATACATGAATTTTTAGATAATTAGACAAAGAATCATATTTCACCAATACCAAGATGATACAAGACATGTAAAAAGAATATGGTTTGTCTGTCTGTCTTCGATCAGGACTCAGTCAGAGTAGGATCCCAGACTCTCACATGAAGTCAGCTGTCAGGCCAAGTGTGTTGATCGCCCCCACAGACAGAACATCACATTTAGAGTCTGCCAGATCCACTCTGATTGAACACCCGTTAAAACGTTGCACTGTGTTCTGCGCCAGTGGCCCAGTACATCCGATTTCAGCCAACATTTTATTCAGGTTTGCTTTCCTTAGCCTTTGATTGTCCCCAATCTTCCTGCAAGGCAGCATATGATCTTTTCTGTTGGGGGATTCTGACCTTAGACGGTCGGCCTTCCCAGGTTTACGAGCACCGTCTGCCCGAGTCACTAGAGGTGACTAACACAGACATACGACTTGTAATGTGAGGAAACTGCAACAAGGAACACTTTTTTGATGACAGTTTACACTAATCAAATTGAGAATGACGCTCTGTGCGGCTAAACGTACGTGACAGAAATCGGTATGGCGCATAGTGCGTCGAAACGTAGGGAAAGAGTTAAGATGGGCACAGCCAGAAATGAGAAACTTAGTGGCCGTGTAAGAAGACTTATCAACCAACATAGAACTGGAGTCGTCAGTCGCTGGACACTGAGGGAATTGCTGAGGAGGGGATCTGAGCACCTATGGACATGTTCGGAATGCAATGATGATGACCAGCTAATAACTCAATAACTGAGGAGGGGATCTGAGCATCTATGGGCATGTTCGGAGTGCAATGATGATGACCAGCTAATAACTCAATAACTGAGAAGGTGATCTGAGCACCTATGGGCATGTTCGGAGTGCAATGATGATGACCCGCAAACAAAATGTGAATGTGGAACTGGTAAAATGACTACTGAACATCTGCTACAATTATCGTCAACAGATACAGAGATGGCTTTCCTGGTCACCATCGGTATCATATCCAGAGAAAAATATATTGAGATGTCACAAACCTCGAGCTGGCCAATGCTTGATTTGAACCTATTATAAATGAAGTATACAAGGTTGGCCATCACCCGTACCAAGCTAAAATGAGATTCCAACAACCCCAAGCTGACCAATGCTCGATTTGAACTTACTGTAAATGAGATCTAAAAGTGTAGGGAGTACTGCTCCTACCGTATAAATAAACTAATGTCACTACCGTATACATAAAAATAACGTTCGTGTACCATAAATTGAACTAAAATAATTACCGTACAAAATAAGATTATTATTTCAATAAGTTTCAGAACTGTGATGTTTAAGAAAGGTTCCCCCATCCTCTCACACGTGCCTTTAATCTGGCAGGTTATCGGGGCATAAATGCACCCAAACAGCAACCACACTGCCTCTCCGTCTTTCACAGCGATCCCAGAATCAGTGAAACTTAAACACATACATTCATTAACACTACATGGCCATTATCTTCTTCCTTTGACTCTCCATCCATCATCTTTCTTCCTAGTGCCAGCAAGAACGTTTTAATGATTATACCGAAGAAGACAATGAATAAAAAGAAAAGAAGATAGAATATCAGAGAAAGGTGTAGATTACGTGTTTCATAAGATGATATTACGGAGTTGAAATTCAGGAGAGAATATAGTAATGCTGGTTTAAGAGATAAGCATATTTTTTTTTATTTTCTTTACATTATATTCTGCTGCTGTTGCAGCTCTTTTTTTAGGAGTGAAAAAAAAAGAGCGTTGATTTAGGATATGTGAGCAACACTCAAAATAAAGATAATGTATAGAGGATTTGAAACATAAAATACAAGCTGGTAATGAGTTATGGCCCCTGTAAAACAAGGGAGATAAAATATAATAAATATAAACTAAAATAAAAGTTATGTCCAACAGGTTTGATTGGTGTGTCGGTAATAAAAGATGGAATACTCTGTACGGCCACGGGTCGAATGTCAGAACAGAAGTGTGACCCAAGCGCAGGCGCAGAAGTTACTGTTTTATAAGTGCCAAAAACTATACTGCATGTTGACGTTAAATATGGCACAAGAACATAGACATACAACATGAACTAGGGATCAATATGAAGACATTAAAAGAACTACAAGCCTCATGACAACATGGGAAAGGACAAAAGGAAAAGGAAAACATTCTAAGGGGAGATATATGTCTCGATCACAAGGGGGTACAAAGATAAATAACCTCCCTTGTTCTGATGATACAGCTTTCATATTCATGATCATAATTATGATAATGGTGATGGTGGTGATAATGATAACGGCGGTGGTAATGATAATGGTGCAGGTGGTGATAATGATAATGGTGGTAATAATGATAATGGTGGTGGTAATGATGGTGGTGGTGATAATGATAATGGTAATGGTAATGATGGTAGTGGTAATGATGATGGTAGTGGTAATGATGATGGTGGTGGTAATGATGGTGGTGATGGTGGGGATAATGATGATGGTGGTGGTAATGATGATGGTAGTGGTAATGATGGTGGTAGTGACAATGATGGTGGTGGTAATGATGGTGGTGATAATGATGGTGGTGGTGGTAGTGATTGTGGTGATAATGATAGTGGTGGTAATGATGATGGTGGTGATAATGATAATGGTAATTGTGGTGGTAATGATAATTGTGGTGGTAATGGTGATGGTGGTGATAATGATGGTGGTGTTGGTAATGATAATGGTGGTGGTATTGATGATGGTGTTGATCATGATGGTGGTGGTGGTAATGATGATGGTGGTGATAATGATGGTGGTGGTAGTAGTAATGGTAGTAATAATGATGATGGTGGTGGTAATGATAATGGTGGTGATAATGATGATGATGGTGATAATGATAATGGTGGTGGTAGTGGTAATGGTAGTGATAATGATGATGGTGGTGTAATGATAATGGTGGTGGTAATGATGGTGGTGGTAATAATAATGGTGGTGATAATAATGATGATGGTGGTAATGGTGATGATAATGATGATGGTGGTGATAATGGTGATAATGATGAAGATAATTGTGGTAGTAATGATGATGATGGTGATGAATATAATTGTAGTAATGATGATGATAATGATGGTAATGATGATGATGAAGGTAATTGTGGTAGTGATGATGATGATGAAGGTAATTCTGGTAATGGTGATGATGATGATGATGATGAAGGCAATTCTGGTAATGATGATGATAATGATGATGATGAAGGTAATTGTGGTAGTGATGATGATGATGATGATGATGAAGATAATGATGATGATGATGATGGTGATGAAGGTAATTGTGGTAGTGATGATGATAATGATGATGATGATGATGATGAAGATAATTATGATAATAATTATGATGATGATGATGTTGATAATGATGATAATGATGGTGATGATGATGGTGGTAATGATGATGGTGGTAATGATGATGGTGATGAAGATAAGTGTGGTTGTGATGATTATGAAGATAATGATGATGATGGTGATGATGATGATGATGATGATGATGCCGATGATGGTGATGAAGATAATTGTGGTAGTGATGATGATAATGATGATTATGATGAAGATAATGATGATGATAGTGGTAATGATGATGATGAAGATAATGATGATGATGATGATGGTGATGATGATGGTGATGAAGATAATTGTGGTAGTGATGATGATGATGATGATGATGATGATGATGATGATGATGAAGATAATGATGATGATAGTGGTAATGATGATGATGAAGATAATGATGATGATGGTGATGATGATGATGATGATGATGATGGTGATGATGATGATGCTGATGATGATGAAGATAATTGTGGTAGTGATGATGATGATGAAGATAATTGTGGTAGTGATGATGATGATGATGAAGATAATTGTGGTAGTGATGATGATGATGATGAAGATAATTGTGGTAGTGATGATGATGATGATGAAGATAATTGTGGTAGTGATGATGATGATGATGAAGATAATTGTGGTAGTGATGATGATGATGATGGCGATGATGATGATGATGAAGATAATTGTGGTAGTGATGATGATGGTGATGAAGATAATTGTGGTAGTGATGATGATGATGATGGCGATGATGATGATAATGATGATGATAATTGTGGTAGTGATGATGATGATGATGATGATGATGATGATAATGATGATAATGATAGTGATGATCAAGATGACGATGATGATGACGACGATGATGATGATAATGATGATAATGATGATAATGATAGTGATGATCAAGATGACGATGATGATGACGACGACGATGATGATGATGATGATGATAATGATGATAATGATAGTGATGATCAAGATAACGATGATAATGACGACGACGATGATGATAATGATAGTGATGATCAAGATGACGATGATGATGACGACGACGATGATGATGATAATGATGATGATAATGATGATGATAGTGATGATGATAGTGATGATAATGATAGTGATGATCAAGATAATGATGATACTGACGACGACGATGATGATAATAATTACTATGTCTAATATTTTAAAAATATTAAATTCAAAATACCTTCGTTAAAACCTCACCCTACCTAATGTTTAAGTACAAACACACTCGTGCGCGCGCGCACAAACAGACGCACGCACGCACTCCCAAGCCAGCTAGCACTAATATTTCTAATTTGTCTTATTTCGGAATATGTGGATACTTGAATATCATGTTTGTGGGGGGGACGGGGGGGGGGGGGTCCTGGTGTTAACAGAGGAGATGAATAGAGGTAAGGGGATAGAGAGAAAGTGAGAGGACAAACGAATTGAGAAGGAGGGATGAGGCAGGATTGGAGGGAGTGAGAAAGAGTAAGTGATGTATAGAGGCTGAAAGAAGTAAAGGAGAAAGACGAGAGAGAGAGATAGACAGAGAGAGATAGACAGAGAGATATAGACAAAGAGAGAGATAGACAGAGAGAGATAGACAGAGAGAGATAGACAGAGAGAGATATACACAGAGAGACTAAGTGATGCATAGGGAGAGGTTAAAAGAAATAAATGAGAAAGACGAGAGAGAGATATAGACAGAGAGAGATAGACATAGAGATATAGACAAAGAGATAGACAGACAGAGAGAGATAGACAGAGAGAGAGATAGACAGAGAGATATATACACAGAGAGAGTAAGTGATGCATAGAGAGAGGTTAAAAGAAATAAAGGAGAAAGACGAGAGAGAGAGAGAGAAAGATAGAGAAGAGAGAGAGAGAGAGTGATTAAGTGATGCCTAGAGAGAGTAAGTAAAAAATGAGAAAGGCGAGAGAGAATAGACATAGACATAGAGAGAGAGAGAGAGAGAGAGAGAGAGAGAGAAAGTAATGTATTGAGAGTGGTTGAATGAATAGAAAAGGAGAAAGACGAGAGAGCGAGAGGACCAGAGTGAGGAGAGAGAAAGAGAGGACCAGAGTGAGGAGAGAGAGGGGACCAGAGTGAGGAGAGAGAAAGAGAGGACCAGAGTGAGGAGAGAGAAAGAGAGGACCAGAGTGAGGAGAGAGAGGGGACCAGAGTGAGGAGAGAGAAAGAGAGGACCAGAGTGAGGAGAGAGAGAGAGAGGACCAGAGTGAGGAGAGAGAAAGAGAGGACCAGAGTGAGGAGAGAGAGAGGGGACCAGAGTGAGGAGAGAGAGAGAGGACCAGGGTGAGGAGAGAGAAAGAGAGGACCAGAGTGAGGAGAGAGAAAGAGAGGACCAGAGTGAGGAGAGAGAGAGGGGACCAGAGTGAGGAGAGAGAAATAGAGGACCAGAGTGAGGAGAGAGAGGGGACCAGAGTGAGGAGAGAGAGAGAGGGGACCAGAGTGAGGAGAGAGAAAGAGAGGACCAGAGTGAGGAGAGAGAGAGGACCATAGTGAGGAGAGAGAGGGGACCAGAGTGAGGAGAGAGAGAGAGGGGACCAGAGTGAGGAGAGAGAAAGAGAGGACCAGAGTGAGGAGAGAGAGGGGACCAGAGTGAGGAGAGAGAGAGAGGGGACCAGAGTGAGAAGAGAGAAAGAGAGGACCAGAGTGAGGAGAGAGAGGGGACCAGAGTGAGGAGAGAGAGAGGGGACCAGAGTGAGGAGAGAGAAAGAGAGGACCAGAGTGAGGAGAGAGAGAGGACCAGAGTGAGGAGAGAGAGAGGACCAGAGTGAGGAGAGAGAGAGAGGACCAGAGTGAGGAGAGAGAGAGAGGACCAGAGTGAGGAGAGAGAAAGAGAGGACCAGAGTGAGGAGAGAGAAAGAGAGGACCAGAGTGAGGAGAGAGAGGGGACCAGAGTGAGGAGAGAGAGAGGGGACCAGAGTGAGGAGAGAGAAAGAGAGGACCAGAGTGAGGAGAGAGAGGGGACCAGAGTGAGGAGAGAGAGAGGGGGGACCAGAGTGAGGAGAGAGAAAGAGAGGACCAGAGTGAGGAGAGAGAGGGGACCAGAGTGAGGAGAGAGAAAGAGAGGACCAGAGTGAGGAGAGAGAAAGAGAGGACCAGAGTGAGGAGAGAGAGAGGACCAGAGTGAGGAGAGAGAGAGAGGACCAGAGTGAGGAGAGAGAGAGGACCAGAGTGAGGAGAGAGAAAGAGAGGACCAGAGTGAGGAGAGAGAAAGAGAAGACCAGAGTGAGGAGAGAGAGAGAGGACAGAGTGAGGAGAGAGAAAGAGAGGACCAGAGTGAGGAGAGAGAAAGAGAGGACCAGAGTGAGGAGAGAGAGGGGACCAGAGTGAGGAGAGAGAAAGAGAGGACCAGAGGAGAGAGAGGGGACCAGAGTGAGGAGAGAGCGAGAGGACCAGAGTGAGGAGAGAGAGGGGACCAGAGTGAGGAGAGAGCGAGAGGACAGAGTGAGGAGAGAGAAAGAGAGGACCAGAGTGAGGAGAGAGAGGGGACCAGAGTGAGGAGAGAGCGAGAGGACCAGAGTGAGGAGAGAGAGAGAGAGAGAGAACCAGAGTGAAGAGAGAGAAAGAGCGAACCAGAGTGAGGAGAGAGAGGGGACCAGAGTGAGGAGAGAACGAGAGGACCAGAGTGAGGAGAGAGAGAGAGGACCAGAGTGACGAGAGAGAGAGAGAGAAAGAGAGGACCAGAGTGAGGAGAGAGAGGGGACCAGAGTGAGGAGAGAGAAAGAGAGGACCAGAGTGAGGAGAGAGAGAGGGGACCAGAGTGAGGAGAGAGAAAGAGAGGACCAGAGTGAGGAGAGAGAGGGGACCAGAGTGAGGAGAGAGCGAGAGGACCAGAGTGAGGAGAGAGAAAGAGAGGACCAGAGTGAGGAGAGAGAGGGGACCAGAGTGAGGAGAGAGCGAGAGGACCAGAGTGAAGAGAGAGAGAGAGAGAGGACCAGAGTGAGGAGAGAGAGGGGACCAGAGTGAGGAGAGAGAAAGAGAGGACCAGAGTGAGGAGAGAGAGGGGACCAGAGTGACGAGAGAGAGGGGACCAGAGTGAGGAGTGAGAGGGGACCAGAGTGAGGAGAGAGCGAGAGGACCAGAGTGAGGAGAGAGAGAGAGGACCAGAGTGACGAGAGAGAGAGAAAGAGAGGACCAGAGTGAGGAGAGAGAGTGGGCCAGAGTGAGGAGAGAGAGAGAGGACAAGAGTGACGAGAGAGAGAGAGAGAGAAAGAGAACCAGAGTGAGAAGAGAGAGAGAGAGGACCAGAGTGAGGTGAGAGAGAGGACCAGAGTGAGGAGAGAGAGAGGACCAGAGTTAGGAGAGAGAGAGAGGACCAGAGTGAGGAGAGAGAGAGGACCAGAGTGAGGAGAGCGAGAGGACCAGAGTTAGGAGAGAGAGAGAGGGCCAGAGTGAGGAGAAAGAGGACCAGAGTGAGGAGACAGAGAGGACCAGAGTGAGGAGAGAGAGGACCAGAGTGAGGAGAGAGAGGACCAGAGTGAGCAGAGAGAGAGGACCAGAGTGAGGACCAGAGTGAGGAGAGAGAGAGAACCAGAGTGAGGAGAGAGAGAGGACCAGAGTAAGGAGAGAGAGAGGACCAGAGTGAGGAGAGAGAGAGAGGACCAGATTGAGCAGAGAGAGAGGACCAGAGTGAGGACCAGAGTGAGGAGAGAGAGAGAACCAGAGTGAGGAGAGAGAGAGGACCAGAGTGAGGAGACAGAGAGGACCAGAGTGAGGAGAGAGAGGACCAGAGTAAGGATAGAGAGGACCAGAGTGAGGAGAGAGAGAGGACCAGAGTGAGGAGAGAGAGGACCAGAGTGAGAAGAGAGAGTGGGGACCAGAGTGAGGAGAGAGAGAGAGGACCAGATTGTGGAGAGAGAGACAGGACCAGAGTGAGGAGAGAGAGAGGACCAGAGTGAGGAGAGAAAGAGAGGACCAGAGTGAGGAGAGAGAGAGGACCAGAGTGAGGAGAAAGAGAGGACCAGAGTGAGGAGAGAGAGAGGACCTGAGTGAGGAGAGAGAGAGAGGACGAGAGTGAGAAGAGAGAGAGGACCAGAGTGAGGAGAGAGTGAGAAGACCAGAGTGAGGAGAGAGAGAGAAGACCAGAGTGAGGAGAGAGAGAGGACGAAAGTGAGGAGAGAGAGAGGACCAGAGTGAGGAGAGAGAGACAGGACCAGAGTGAGAACGAATAAGACAGTGAGGTATAGAAAATATGAGAGAACAAAAAAAAAGAGAGAGACGAGAAAGAGGGTGAAAGAATGAAAAAAATAATGAGAGAGAGAGAGAGAGACAGATATAGAGAACGTAAGAGAAAGAAAGAAAAGATAAAAGAAAAGCGCGAGAGACTCAGTTCTGAAGCAGTCACTGGAGTCTCTATCTAGTAGAGTTCGGGAACAAAGCGACAAAGAAAACTATAGGTAACTCGGGTTACATAAGTAGTAGGGAACAGGCAAATTCATTTCTCTCTTTTCTTATTTCTGCATCCTACTTTCCTCGCCCTCCACTTGATCATCTAACATGTAGTAATTGTGCTTCACCGCTTGTTGTCGTTGTCCCTGTATTCTGAAGAAGGCCACAGGCCGAAACGTCAGTATTGTGTTGTGTTCTTTATTTGTAAAGCTGTCACCATACCTTGGAGTGTTTAGTACACCCCACCATTGGCTCCTTACATAAGTAGTAATTTGGGCCAGACATAGGGCACGAGACAAATAATAATAAATGAATATTATCATAGAGGGAAACTTCCGAGGCGATAATCAGTGAATCAATGCTCAGTGGCACAGCGTAGTGCCGAAGTGGCACTGGCTGTGCCACTGAGTACGGGTTCGATCCTGCTTTGGTCCATATTTTTTTCTGTTGTTGATTATTTGTCAATGTTTCCGAGTGCTGTAAACATAGCTCTTCCTCTGAGTTGATTCGATGACATAGGGCACTCAGTGAAGGGTGGGCACGGACTAAGCAAAGTGGGCAGATTTAAATGTTCTTCTACATTACGTCATTGGGCATATCTGCCCCTGGTATGAATGTTATGTCAGTCATCGCTGATGAAGAAGCAGAAGAGGAAGAAGAAGCAAAAGAAAAGAAGAAGATGGAAAATAAGAACAAGATGATGAAAAATAAGATGAAAAAGAAGAAGATGAAAAAGAAGGTGATGAAAAATAATAATAAGAAGAAGATAATGAAAAATAAGATGAAGAAGAAGAAGATGAAAAGAAGATGATGAAAAATAATAATAAGAAGAAGATGATGATGAAAAATAAGATGAAGGAGAAGATGAAAAATAATAAGAAGAAGAAGAGGATGATGAAAAATAAGATGAAAGAGAAGAAGATGAAAAATAAGATGAAATAGAAGAAGAGGAAGAAGATGAAAAAGAAGAAGATGAAAAATAAGAAGAATAAGACGAAGAAGGAGAAGAGGAAGAAGATGAAAAAGAAGAAGATGAAAAATAAGAAGAATAAGAAGAAGAAGAAGAAGAGGAAGAAGAAGAAGGTGAAAAATAAGAAGAATAAGACGAAGAAGGAGAAGAGGAAGAAGAAAAAAGAAGAAAAAGAGGAAGAAGAAAAAGAAGAAAAAGAAGAAAAAGAAGAAAAAGAGGAAGAAGAGGAAGAAGAAAAGAAGAAAAAGAAGAAAAAGAAGAAAAAGAAGAAAAAGAGGAAGAAGAGGAAGAAGAAAAGAAGAAAAAGAAGAAAAAGAAGAAAAAGAGGAAGAAGAGGAAGAAGAAAAGAAGAAAAAGAAGAAAAAGAGGAAGAAGAAAAAGAGGAAGAATAAAAGAAGAAAAGAAGAAGACGAAGAAGAAGTAAAAAAGAAGAAAAAGAGGAAGACGAAGAAGAAGTAAAAAAGCAGAAAAAGAAGAAGACGAAAAAAAAAGAAGAAAACGAGAAGAAGAAAAAGAAGAGAAGAAGAAGAAGCAACGGCAAATAAAATATATTTGTTAAAAAAAAAATACGAAAACTAAAAGAAATACAGACACGAAGAACTTAAAAAAAAAAATAGAGGCAGAAACAGAGAGCATATGGACAGATAGACAGAGGAGACGGACAGATATAACAGATTAAGATGAAGCGAAATGCATATCAACATGGAATACGATTACGCAGAGAGATAAGGCAAGACATGACATTAAGGGACAGGGATGGGAGAGACAGAGTGAAAGGAGAGAAGAAGGGGGGAAAAAAACACGTGAAAGATTGCGGCAATATTCGCCCAATGTGGATGAAGATTCTAGCCGTCTTGGGAATGTGTAGAAATTAGAATCACCTATTCTTTTCTCATTTTCTTTTCTCGAATGGAAATTCCAGGGGCTCTTCGATGGGAGGAGCCAGCTGAACAAAGGCGGGGCGTAGAAGGTGGACAGAATTCCGATACTGCCAAACCGGAAGAGGAACGGGTGTTCTTAACGCGGTTGCAGTGTCCCGGCTTTCAACTGTCAGCGTTCCTTAAAACGTTGTGCCGAAATGTACCAATACGAGGGGAGGTCGAAGGTCGACCGAGGAAGCGAAATGTGGAACCGAGGCTGAGTCGAGGGGGGGAAAAAATGTACGACGGCGAGATTGCTCGAAGGTGGACAGAAGCCGAGACTTGAAATATGGATGGTACAGGGAGGGGGTGTCTTGTCTCTACGTTCACTTGAGGTTCAGCGCATAAAACACGCGCCTCCACGTCCGTGTGCGCACCTAGTGGTTCTCTACATTTTTCTTTTTCAGGATGAAGTCTAATTTTTTTTTTTAGTTTTATTTATTTCCCCCTCGTCTTCTATCGCTCCAGGGATGAGAAGCCATGTTTGTTTTTACATTACAGGCATACCTCGCAATTGCGACATGTAAGGAATTTCATCTTTCTCTCTTCCTCTCTCTCTCTCTCTCTCTCGTCCTCTGCATCTTCTCCGTCTTCTTTTATTACAGCGTCGTTCGCTTCCACGCGTGTACATTATCAAATTTGCTGAAGACAGCACCCAGTGCGAGATTCTCTGCATTAATACGTAGCCTGTCACGGAAAAAAAGAAAGGTTTCCGCCTTGCTCTTGCGCCTGTGGTCGTAGGACGAGCAGATCAGCAACTAATGTCGCTGTTATGATGAAGCCAGCGTTGTCTGTATAAACACGTGTTTTTCTATATTTTATTTTACATTTTTCTATTTAAATTCTATATTATATATATATATATATATATATATATATATATATATATATATATAATATAATGAATACATAATGTATTATATTTATTCTTCTCCTTAATTCTTTCATCATTTGTCTGTCAGCATCGAGGAGAAATATAATTTACAATCTTTTAATCTTCTATTCACAAGGATGAAATGGCAGGACAAAATCACTAACATAGAATTATGGAAATGTACCAGTCAAATACCAGTGGATAAAGAGATACAGCGAAGACGATGGCGCTGGATAGGACACACACTACGGAAGCCAACTGAGAGTATTACACAACATGCCTTTTTGGAATCCCCAGGGGAAAAGACAAAGAGGAAGACCAATGAATTCTTGGATAAGACAGATAGAAGCAGAGATGAAGATGATGGGGAAGATGGACATCTTAAAAGAATGACAAAAAACAGAACGACTTGGAAAGTGTTTGTTGAAGACCTATGCTCCACTGGGAGCTAAAAAGGTAGAAGAAAGAAGAAGAATAATCTTCTGTTCGCCTCTGCTGCTGTTGTTTCCTAGTGATTCTAATATTCCGTCAATCCATCTTTTTCGTGGTCGACCCTTGGGTCTGGTGTTCTCACAACGTTTATTGAAGGCTTGTTGTGTTGTGTTTTGATCACCCTGACTCGTCACGTGGCCAAGCTATATTTATTATCATTCTATATTAGTAGTTGTGGTGGCATCGTTGTGGACATGTGCCTAGTGGCAGATGACGGCTTGATGTACATAGAAGTAAAGGATGTCCTATAGCACAAAGTTAAGCAATAATACCTGGGTTGTTGTATCATCGCTACTGACTAGAAAGATCTGATTTCAATTTCCGAAATTATTTTCGAATCAAAACGGCTTCTAGGTTCATGGAGCCGCTAAAAATGGGTACCTGGTGGTTTTTTTTTCGGGAGGAACAGGGCGGCATGACGTAATGCTGTCCACATAGCCCATACATAAGTGTTGCTGGTGTTTGAAAATATGGGGACTAGTACCATAATCCTCATACACACCAAGACGTGTACGTGACCATATCCACATATTACCATCATCATGTGCCATGACAGTTGACGTAGGCGATCACGGACTCGGTCCTTCATCATCATTATCATGTGCCATACCGGTCGGCGTAGGCGATTATGTCCTTCCACAATCTTCTATCCCCCCGTACATCGCATCAGTTCTGTTGTTGACTGTTTTCCACGGCATAACACCAAGCTATCTAGTATCTTCTCTCTTTGTCGTCCGCGATCTCTATTTCCCTGTATTTTGCCAGTTGTAACAAAGTATTCAAGTATCAAGTTCTGCTGCTATAAAGGAGACTTGCCTTGCTATCCCAGAATTGCCTTAAATGGGATCACTGTAGTTGAAAACTTCTCCTCTTGTGTAAACTACACATTCACATCTAAGAGTGAATCAGTGAAGGTCACTAAATCATATTCTCTCTGTGGTTTTACTAACTACAGGTCAGGTGGCTTCTGTTGGATTGGAAATGATAACTTACCACCACTGTGTGTCTATATGTTTGGAATTGGAGTCATCAATGATGGCCTAACATCATCAAGTGCTATGACGATCATAATTTTCGGGAGGACGTGAACTCCCATGGTATATAGTGGATAGGCGGCAGGAACCATTGAAGGCTATTTCTGAAAAGTGTTCCTTCTTGCAGTTTCCTCATATTCCAAGTCCGGCTTGTTGCAGGAGCTACTGAGTTAAGTGCTCTGTGCACACCGTGAGCTGTGTGTTTCATCCGGTTTGATCCTGCTTCGATATCCCGCTTGTTTACGATGAATGATGATATCGTATGACAGGGAACAGTTGGCTGTGTTCACTTTCTGCGCGGTTTCGCCTTATGTCTTTTGGCGTGTGCTGAGACTGCTACGATGGGGACTACAGTTACCTTTCTTTGTTTGGGAGATGAGTTGGTAATTCGGATGATTCCACTGGCACTTGCGGTTGAGCAATTATGGATTTTAATTCGTTTGCAGTGATACCAAGGCCTTCCATAACCAATAACAATAACAATAATAACCAAGTATTCCAACGTTCCTCTTCTCACGATGTAGCTGGTCCTTTATTCATGCCATTATTTCAATGATCTTTTATTATACCACTTGGATAAGCTGTTCGTTATTTTATTTCTATTGGTTTTGTCACGAGACAAATCTGAAACAAGTGCAACGCGTCAAATACTTGGGCACAATTTAATGTCCATGATTCGCTTCCATAAGTCAGAAATGGTTCTATATAGCACCGATGAACTCTCTTTCTAATTTTTATTGACATAGATTTGTTGCATAAGATATTTTTCATTTTCTGAAATGCCATTTTGACCTGAGCTATTCTGCTTTTTATTTCTGTGGTGCATCTCCCATCTGATGTTATTATTGTGCCCAAGTATTTGAAACGTTGCACTTGTTTCAGATTTGTCCTGTTTATTTTTATGCTGCATGATGGTGATGACTGTTTCTTCGATATAACCAGAGGAATAACAAGAAGAATAATGCTCATACAAAAACAATGAGAGAAGAGTCAGTTTACTAATAACTGGAGTCACTGGGTTAAATAGTAACCTATTTGGGCATATTTACACTTAATTGGAGTCACTGGGTTAAATAGTAACCTATTTGGGCATATTTACACTTAAGTTGAGTCACTGGGTTAAATAGTAACCTATTTGGGCATATTTACACTTAAGTGGAGTCACTAGGTTAAATAGTAACCTATTTGGGCATATTTACACTTAATTGGAGTCACTGGGTTTAAATAGTAACATATTTGGGCATATTTACACTTAAGTGGAGTCACTGGGTTAAATAGTAACATAACTGGGCATATTTACACTTAAGTGGAGTCACTGGTTAAATAGTAACCTATTTGGGCATATTTACACTTAATTGGAGTCACTGAGTTAAATAGTTAACAATATTAGAGCATTTATTCAAGAGTCAGTGAATTAACCATTAAACTAGTTTCCATCTTTCTCTTTCTTGGAGTTATTGAGTTAACCATTACACTAGTTTCCCTCTTTCTCTTTCTTGGAGTTATTGAGTTAACCATTACACTAGTTTCCCTCTTTCTCTTTCTTGGAGTTATTGAGTTAACCATTGCACTAGTTTCCATCTTTCTCTTTCTTGGAGTTATTGAGTTAACCATTGCACTAGTTTCCATCTTTCTCTTTCTTGGAGTCATTGAGTTAACCATTACACTAGTTTCCATCTTTCTCTTACTTGGAGTCATTGAGTTAATCATTGCACTAGTTTCCATCTTTCTCTTACTTGGAGTCATTGAGTTAACCATTGCACTAGTTTCCATCTTTCTCTTTCTTGGAGTCACTGAGTTAACCATTACACTAGTTTCCCTCTTTCTCTTACTTGGAGTCACTGAGTTAACCATTACACTAGTTTCCCTCTTTCTCTTACTTGGAGTCACTGAGTTAACCATTACACTAGTTTCCCTCTTTTCTCTCACTTGGAGTCACTGAGTTAACCATTACACTAGTTTCCCTCTTTTCTCTCACTTGGAGTCACTGAGTTAACCATTACACTAGTTAACTCTTTTCTCTTACTTGGAGTCAATGAGTTAACCATTACACTAGTTTCCCTCTTTTCTCTCACTTGGAGTCACTGAGTTAACCATTACACTAGTTTCCCTCTTTCTCTCACTTGGAGTTATTGAGTTAACCATTACACTAGTTTCCTTCTTTTCTCTTACTTGGAGTTATTGAGTTAACCATTACACTAGTTTCCCTCTTTCTCTCACTTGGAGTCACTGAGTTAACCATTACACTAGTTTCCCTCTTTCTCTTACTTGGAGTCACTGAGTTAACCATTACACTAGTTTCCCTCTTTCTCTTACTTGGAGTCACTGAGTTAACCATTACACTAGTTTCTCTCTTTTCTCTCACTTGGAGTCACTGAGTTAACCATTACACTAGTTTCCCTCTTTTCTCTCACTTGGAGTCACTGAGTTAACCATTACACTAGTTTCCCTCTTTTCTCTCACTTGGAGTCACTGAGTTAACCATTACACTAGTTTCCCTCTTTTCTCTCACTTGGAGTCACTGAGTTAACCATTACACTAGTTTCCCTCTTTTCTCTCACTTGGAGTCACTGAGTTAACCATTACACTAGTTTCCCTCTTTTCTCTCACTTGGAGTCACTGAGTTAACTATTACACTAGTTTCCCTCTTTTCTCTCAC
This sequence comes from Megaustenia siamemsis, assembly GCA_032433765.1. NCBI lineage: Eukaryota > Metazoa > Mollusca > Gastropoda > Stylommatophora > Ariophantidae > Megaustenia > Megaustenia siamemsis. The sequence goes on from JAVIAB010000099.1 coordinate 25,395,306, forward strand.
TTGGAGTCACTGAGTTAACCATTACAACGCCTTTACCTTCTCTCTATCATGAACTAAGCACAATGCTAACCGGCGGAGACAAAAAACCGAAAAGGAGAGAGAGAGAAAACAAAAGAAAGCAAAACCAAAAACCACTCTAAACAAAGATTTGTTGGTCAACAAAATAAGCGGACCCGATCTGCTAAAACTGTTTTGAAATATACACAAACCGTTCTCAGAAACACTGATTTCCTTATATAATATTATATCTCAACTTTACGACCAACGCAATCTTAAGTTATTGCGTCTCTTTATGATATGACCGCTGTCTGGCATTCGAGTCATGTTCTTCATGGGCAGTATTATTCTTGAAGTACGGTGGGGTGGGTGGGGAAGATATATTTGATCGGGTTGTAGCAGATACATGGCGTTTTGTTGTTAATGGTCGCTCAGAAATAGGTTCGGCGTTGACTGCGGTAATATGGGGGTGTTGTGGGGTAAGGGGAGTGGTGGGGAATGAGGGGGAGATGGGAGGGAGAGTGTTTGATGGAGGAGAGATGGATGGGGGGATAGAGGATTGGGGAGGGGGGTAGGAGATGGGGTATGGGAGAGAGGAGAGGTGGGAGTGACATGAGATAGGAGTGAGTGAGAGAGACGAGAGATGGGCATGGGAGAGAAATGAGATGGGTATGGTAGGGACATGAGATGGGTATGGGAGAGAGGAGAGATGGGCATGGGAGAGACATGAGATGGGTATGGGAGAGAGTAGAGATGGGCATGGGAGAGACATGAGATGGGTATGGGAGAGAGGAGAGATGGGCATAGGAGAGAGGAGAGATGGGCATGGTAGGGACATGAGATGGGTATGGGAGAGAGGAGAGATGGACATGGGAGAGAGGAGAGATGGGCATGGAAGAGACATGAGATGGGTATGGGAGAGAGGAGAGATGGGCATGGGAGAGATGGGCATGGGAGAGAGGAGAGATGGGCATGGGAGAGAGGAGAGATGGGCATGGGAAAGAAGAGAGATGGGCATGGAAGAGACATGAGATGCGCATGGGAGAGAGGAGAGATGGGCATGGGAGAGAGGAGAGACGGGTATGGGAGAGAGGAGAGATGGACATGGGAGAGACATGATATGGGTATGTGAGAGAGGAGAGATGGGCATGGGAGAGAGGAGAGATGGGGATATGGGAGAGGGGAATGGGCATGGGAGGGACATGAGATAAGTATGGGAGAGAGGAGAGATGGGCATGGGAGAGACATGAGATGGGTATGGGAGAGACATGAGATGGGTATGCGAGAGAGGAGAGATGGGCATGGGAGAGAGGAGAGATGGGTATGCGAGAGAGGAGAGATGGGTATGGGAGAGAGGAGAGATGGGCATAAGAGAGAGGGGAAGGGGCGTGGAAGAGAGGAGAGATGGGTATGGGAGAGACATGAAATGTGAGTGGGATAGAGGAAAGGTGAAGTCGGAGGGACAAGAGGTGGGAGTGGGAAAGACATGAGGAGGGAGTGGGAAAGACAAGAGGTTGCAGTGGAAAGACATGAGATAGGAGTGAGAGAGAGAGACGAGAGATGGGTATGGGAGAGACATTAGATGGATGTTGGAGAGACAAGAGGTGTGAGTGGGAGAGTCGAAAGATTGGCATGGGAGAGACATGTGGTATGTATGAGAGAGACAAGATATGGGAGTGGGAGCGACAAGAGGTGTGAGTTCCACACACACACACACACATATATGTACCATGTCAACAGAAGAAATGGGAGACCTGGCTAGAGACAGAGATTCTTACAAACGGGCTGTGGTGAATGTCATCATCATCGAGTGCCTTCGCAACGAAGACTGGCTACCATGGAGAGCCATTCTGCTCTGTCTCTTGCTTTGATGGTGCAGGTTGTCATAGGCTGATTTGTCCATCTTTGATGTTACTCGTCCATGTTAGTCTTGGTCTGCCTCTTACTTTGTATTTTCCCCTCCATGATTACTTTTAGCAGGCTGTTGTGTTTTTTAAACATGGCCCCAAAATCGCATTTGTCTTGTTTGAATTGTGTTTAGTAGTTCTCTTTTCATTTTTAGTTGTTTTAAAACTTCATCGTTTGTTTTCTTTTCCTTCCATCCAATTCTACCTATTCTTCTATATATCCACATTTCAAAGGCTTCAATTCTCTGTTCTGTTTTCTTGTCTAACCTCCATATTTCAGCACCATATAGGAATATTGAGAAGATGTAACATTTTGCTATTCTTAGTTTCAGCCCTGGTGATATCTGTTTTGATGTTAGTATGTTCTTCATGACATTATAATTACTTTTTGTCATTCCCATGGTGAATTTATCGTTCTTAAAAAGACATGCGACTTAATGATGATGATGATGATAATGATGATGATGATGATGATTATATATAAGCTTGTATTTGATTACCTGTTCTCAAGAAAACATAGACGTGGAACAGAACTATGATAAAGACAGAGAAGAACAAAAGGAACGGAGACAAGACAGGAATAAAATAGGGTGGAAATGAGACAAATATAAATTATGATTGAAATGGGACAAATATAAATTGTGATTGAAATGAGACAAATATCAATTAGGATTGAAATGGGACAAATATAAATTGGGATTGGAATGGGACAAATATTAATTGGGATTGAAATGGGACAAATATTAATTAGGATTTAAATGGGACAAATATCGATTAGGATTGAAATGGGACACATATAGATTACGATTGAAATGGGACAATTATAAATTAAGTTTGAAATGGGACAAATATCAATTAAGATTGAGATGGGACAAATATAAATTAAGATTAAACGGGTCAAATAGCAATTAGGATTGAAATGGGACTAATATAAATTAGGATTTGAATGGGACAATTATAAATTGGAACGGAGATAAGACAGATAACGAAAGAAACGTACACAATTGGGACGGAGGTGGAACAGGTAGAGACCGACACAAATTAGAGCGAATATGACAGATAAAGACAGAAAACGGGACGCAATGTGACAGATGAGGACAGCTAAAAATGTGAAACAGACAGACGGCACAGAAATAAATAAAGAAATAAACAACGTGAAATATAAAGCGAAAATAAAGAGATTAATAAAGAGAGGAAAAAACATAAAGGGAGATAGTGAAATACAAGCCGATCAATGAAATGCTGTCCAGATATGGCGAAGGAAAGAAGCTTAAGAAAAATAAAGAAGAAAAAGACATGGTTAGAAGAAATAGCAGACTGTAAAAAGGAATTTCTCAAGGCGATCAAGAATATTAAAAATGGAAATTTTTGACCGTCTGCTTGCGAGAGGTTTTGTGGAGACATTCGTGTGAAGGAGAGGATAGAACGAAGGTTGGCCGAGGGTATTCGGAAAAGTCCGAGTGAGGACAAGGATGAACTTTGAACTGTTGAAATGTGTAGATGGGGTTAGTTAGTTGATGTTTGTTGGTTAGTTGATGTTTGTTGGTGTGTGGTTGTTGTTGCAATAATAGTAGTGGTGGTGGTGGTGGTTGTTGTTATTGTAGTCCCTATTTGGTATGATGTTGAGGGGTAGTACTATATCGTTTAACAACTGAGAGAAGAACATACAAGAACACATGTTTCTTTATCATTCTGTCAATCAAACATTACACATGCAATATGTGTGTTCTTTCATTCTTCTGTCAATCAAATATTACACAGACAATATGTGTGTTCTTTCATTCTTCTGTCAATCAAACATTACACAGGCAATATGTGTGTTCTTTCATTTTTCTGTCAATCAAATATTACACAGGCAATATGTGTGTTCTTTCATTCTTCTGTCAATCAAATATTACACAGGCAATATGTGTGTTCTTTCATTCTTCTGTCAATCAAATATTACACAGACAATATGTGTGTTCTTTCATTCTTCTGTCAATCAAGTATTACACAGACAATATGTGTGTTCTTTCATTCTTCTGTCAATCAAGTATTACACAGACAATATGTGTGTTCTTTCATTCTTCTGTCAATCAAATATTACACAGACAATATGTCTGTTCTTTCATTCCTCTGTCAATCAAACATTACACAGGCAATATGTGTGTTCTTTCATTCCTCTGTCAATCAAACATTACACAGGCAATATGTGTGTTCTTTCATTCCTCTGTCAATCAAATATTACACAGACAATATGTGTGTTCTTTCATTCTTCTGTCAATCAAGTATTACACAGACAATATGTGTGTTCTTTCATTCTTCTGTCAATCAAGTATTACACAGACAATATGTGTGTTCTTTCATTCTTCTGTCAATCAAATATTACACAGACAATATGTCTGTTCTTTCATTCCTCTGTCAATCAAACATTACACAGGCAATATGTGTGTTCTTTCATTCCTCTGTCAATCAAACATTACACAGACAATATGTGTGTTCTTTCATTCTTCTGTCGATCAAATATTACACAGGCAATATGTGTGTTCTTTCATTCCTCTGTCAATCAAAGATTACAAGGGGAAACACTTGTGTATTTGACTAGTCATCATCAAGTACCGCGCCTGCTGGTGTAGGTGATCATGTCACTCCACAACTTTCGATCTCGACAGTTATTTATCATTTCTGTTGTTGACCTTCTGCCAAGCCATTCTCTTAAGCTGTCTGGTATTTTTTCTCTTTGCTTCCCTTTATCTCTTCGTCCCTCAATTTTCCCAGTTGTTACAATATATTACAGCTGTTCCCTTCTCATTTTACATGGCCAAAAAATGATAATTATTGTGGCGACTCATGATTGTACAAAGAAGTTACGACGGTGGTTTTCTGTTGCCTTCCGTCGGTTTGTTTACGGTTGGCTCATTTAGCCTTTGACTAAAAAGTCTCACCCACAAGGCAGTGGGGTTGTTTTACTTCGGGGTACCCTCCCTTAGCCTTTTACTCTCCCGAGCTTACCTGCAAGGCAGCAGGGCAGTCACAAGTTGCACTGTTTACTGCATACAGTAGCAGGTAAAATTATCCAACCTGCCATTTATATGATTTATCTCTCACTCCAACTAAAAATGTATACACTGCATCCTTCTCTCATTCAAACCGAACAACACTAAATAGACTCGCGCTAACGTGTTCCTCCATCATTCCATCACTTAATCTCAAAACACACCACACACCTGTCTCAATCTGTCCCTCAAACACTGCACTAAAATATACAAACACATTTGCACCACGTGTAAATACACACTCATATATACATATATATATATATATATATATATATATATATATATATATATGTATATATATATATATACATACACACACACATATATATGTATGTATATAAAAATATTATGTATATATAGGTACATATAAATATTATGTATATACATCTGTACATATATACTATAATATATATATATATATACATCCATATGTCTTTAGAAAATGTTATATACATATAAGCTAGAATTACTCAGCACATATTTGCACCACTCAGCCAATTCACTTTGAAATAAACCCTCGACACGTCCTCAGACAGATTGTCACAGTTACAATAACACAGGACACAATCTAGCAATCACGTGTAACTAATATAGCAACTCATTTGTAACTAATATAGTAAATCATTTGTAACTATTATAGCAAATCATTTGTAACTAATATAGTAAATCAGGTGTAACTAATATAGCAAATCAGTTGTAACTAATATAGCAAATCCTTTGTAACTAATCTAGCAAATCATCTGTAACTAATATAGCAAATCACGTGTAAATAATATAACAGATAATTTGTACCTAATATAGCAAATTATTTGTAACTAATATAGCAAATCATTTGTAACTAATATAGCAAATCACGTGTAACTAATATAAGAGATCACGTGTAATTAATATAACAAATCACGTGTAACTAATATAGTAAACCACGTTTAACTAATATAGCAGCCACGTTTAACTAATATAGCAGCCATATTTAACTAATATAGCAAAACACGTGTAACTAATATACCAACCACGTTTAACTAATATAGCAACCACGTTTAACTAATATACCAACCATGTTTAACTAATATAGCAACCACGTTTAACTAATATAGCAACCACTTTTAACTAATATACCAACCACGTTTAACTAATATACCAACCACGTTTAACTAATATAGCAACCACGTTTAACTAATATAGCAAATCACGTGTAACTAATATTGCAAATCACGTGTAACTAATATAGCAAATCACGTGTAACTAATATAGCAAACACGTTTAACTAATATAGCAAACACGTTTAACTAATATAGCAAATCACGTGTATCTAATATACCAACCACGTTTAACTAATACAGCAAATCACGTTTAACTAATATACCAACCACGTTTAACTAATATAGCAACTACGTTTAACTAATATAGCAACTACGTTTAACTAATAATGCAAATCACGTGTAACTAATATAGCAACCACGTTTAACTACTATAACAACCACGCGTAAGTAATATAGCAAATTACCATCCACATTTAATTACATTTCTTTATCTTTCAGCCACCTTCATTCACATCTCTCTAAACTGATCATTAGATGGAGATATGGTGGGCATGTGTTGACAACAAGAGAATATCTAAATTGATCATTAGATGGAGATAAGCCGGGCATGTGTTGACAACAAGAGAATATCTAAACTGATCATTAGATGGAGATAAGCCGGGCATGTGTTGACAACAAGAGAATATTTAAACTGATCATTAGATGGAGATATGGTGGGCATGTGTTGACAACAAGAGAATATATAAACTGATCATTAGATGGAGATAAGCCGGGCATGTGTTGACAACAAGAGAATATCTAAACTGATCATTAGATGGAGATAAGCCGGGCATGTGTCGACAACAAGAGAATATTTAAACTGATCATTAGATGGAGATAAGCCGGGCTTGTGTCGACAACAAGAGAATATATAAACTGATCATTAGATGGAGATAAGCCGGGCATGTGTTGACAACAAGAGAATATATAAACTGATCATTAGATGGAGATAAGCCGGGCATGTGTTGACAACAAGAGAATATTTAAACTGATCATCAGATGGAGATATGGTGGGCATGTGTTGACAACAAGAGAATATTTAAACTGATCATTAGATGGAGATAAGCCGGGCATGTGTTGACAACAAGAGAATATCTAAACTGATCATTAGATGGAGATAAGCCGGGCATGTGTTGACAACAAGAGAATATTTAAACTGATCATTAGATGGAGATAAGCTGGGCATGTGTTGACAACAAGAGAATATCTAAACTGATCATTAGATGGAGATATGGTGGGCATGTGTCGACAACAAGAGAATATCTAAACAAGCTCGTCTATGAGAAACATTAGGATACAGGAAAAGAGGATGATCTAGAGAGACACCGAAAAGAACACTTATAAGAGAAGCAAAGGTGGTAGGCATAGACTCGTTAGACAAGAATAGAGAAGGGTGGCGAAAAATACTACAGGCCATATGTGACGTCACTCGGCGCTGGAAGGATAAAGATCAAGAAAGATAATGAGCATTACTTGATATCACAGTAACATGATAAATGGGAACTAACGAGCTTCATCATCATCAAGTACCATGCCTGCTGGCGCAGATGATCATGTCTCTCCACAACTTTCGATCTCGACAGTTATTTATCATTTCTGTTGTTGACCTTCTGTCAATCCATTCTCTTAAGCTGTCTGGTATTTTTCTCTCTGCTTCCCTCTATCTCTTCGTTCCTCAAATTTCCCAGTTGTTACAATATATTCCAGCTGTTCCCATCTCTTTACATGGCCACAAAATGATGATTGATTCTTCCTAATATTGGAAATTAGCTCTCTTTTTGGTTTTACCTCTCTCAGAACGTTTTCATTACTCTTCTTAGCTGTCCATGGTACTCTCAACATTCTTCTGTAAAACCACATTTCTACAGACTCCGGTGATTTTCTTGTCTGTTGTCCTATTGTCCATAATTCACATTCATATGTTAAGACTGGCTCTACATAACATTTAAGAGCTCTATTTCATGTCTCTATTGTCAAAAATGGATTGCACAGTATCTTCCTCAATGTTTGTACCAAACATCTCGTCACACTGAACAAAATCTCTAATAAGTATATAATGTTTGTACCAAACATCTCGTCACATTAAACTAAATCTCTAATAAGTATATAATGTTTGTACCAAACATCTCGTCACATTAAACTAAGTCTCTAATAAGCATATAATGTTTGTACCAAACATCTCGTCACATTAAACTAAATCTCTAATAAGCATATAATGTTTGTACCAAACATCTCGTCACATTAAACTAAATCTCTAATAAGCATATAATGTTTGTACCAAACATCTCGTCGCATTAAACTAAATCTCTAATAAGCATATAATGTTTGTACCAAACATCTCGTCACATTAAACTAAATCTCTAATAAGCATATAATGTTTGTACCAAACATCTCGTCACATTAAACTAAATCTCTAATAAGCATCTAATGTTTATACCAAACATCTCGTCACATTAAACACACTCTCTAATAACTGTTTCTGTCAAACATATCGTCACATTAAACAAACTCTCTAATAACCATCTGTTTCTACCAAACATCTCGTCACACTAAACAAACTCTCTAATAACCACCTGTTTCTACCGAACATCTCGTCACACTAAACAAACTCTCTAATAACCATATGTTTCTACCGAACATCTCGTCACACTAAACAAACTCTCCAAATATTCATCTAATGTGTCAATAAAACATCTCGTCACACTAAACAAACTGTCGAATAATCATCTAATGTTTCCACCAAACATCTCGTCACACTAAACAAACTCTCGAATAATCATCTAATGTTTCCACTAAACATCTCGTCACACTAAACAAACTCTCGAATAATCATCGAATGTTTCCACCAAACATCTCGTCACACTAAACAAACTCTCGAATAATCATCTAATGTTTCCACCAAACATCTCGTCACACTAAACAAACTCTCGAATAATCATCTAATGTTTCCACCAAACATCTCGTCACACTAAACAAACTCTCGAATAATCATCTAATGTTTCCACCAAACATCTCGTCACACTAAACAAACTCTCGAATAATCATCTAATGTTTCCACCAAACATCTCGTCACACTAAACAAACTCTCGAATAATCATCTAATGTTTCCACTAAACATCTCGTCACACTAAACAAACTCTCGAATAATCATCTAATGTTTCCACTAAACATCTCGTCACACTAAACAAACTCTCGAATAATCATCTAATGTTTCCACCAAACATCTCGTCACACTAAACAAACTCTCGAATAATCATCTAATGTTTCCACCAAACATCTCGTCACACTAAACAAACTCTCGAATAATCATCTAATGTTTCCACTAAACATCTCGTCACACTAAACAAACTCTCGAATAATCATCTAATGTTTCCACCAAACATCTCGCCACACTAAACAAACTCTCGAATAATCATCTAATGTTTCCACCAAACATCTCGTCACACTAAACAAACTCTCGAATAATCATCTAATGTTTCTACCAAACATCTCGTCACACTAAACAAACTCTCGAATAATCATCTAATGTTTCTACCAAACATCTCGTCACACTAAACAAACTCTCGAATAATCATCTAATGTTTCCACCAAACATCTCGCCACACTAAACAAACTCTCGAATAATCATCTAATGTTTCCACCAAACATCTCGTCACACTAAACAAACTCTCGAATAATCATCTAATGTTTCTACCAAACATCTCGTCACACTAAACAGACCATCGTTCGTCTTCCGGCCTGCCATTCTCCCTGTCCACTCGTATTATTTCATAGTTTTACTTCTCTCCACTCTCTTCTCCCCAATTGAAAACCAGACCCGGCATGCAAAGCTATTGATCGTAAGTTAGCTTTTGCCTGCAAGTTTTCATAAATTTAATTGCTTGAAATTACAGCCGGATTGAGAGAAGCATGCCTGGCTAGGAAGCAATTTGGGACATGCAGGAACGACAGACAGACGGAAAGATCAACGGAATGAATCCAGAACAGAAATAAAACGAGAATAAATAAAACACACGAGACATGAAAAGGTTTTTAGAATTTGAAACAGAAAAGACATGCAGAGACCTGAAATGATTTTGACTTCCGTATATGGCTAGAAACAATGTGTTCTTCCCAAAAATATTTTTTAAAAGCCAAAATTATTACAAAGGTGATACAGAAATACATCCAAGAGAAATTTATTTTTTTTTAAAATGGCTTAAAATATGTTTCAAAATATGCATGTTTCAACGCAGAGAGAAATTATTTAACAAAAAAGGGTAAAAATGAAGTACTTTAGGTTGTAAAAAGAGGTAATTTATTTTTTTTTTTTTAATTAAAAGGCTGGAATATGTAATGAGTGAGAGAGTGTAATGTGAAGTAATGTGATATAAAGAGATAATGAGAAAGAATAAATTAAAGTGAAAATTAATTGTGAATATTAAAGATAAAGATAAGTGGTGTGGATTTATTATCTGGATAAAAGATTTGAATGGAGAGAGAGAGAGAGAGAGAGAGAGAGAGAGAGAGAGCGAGAGAGAGTTAGTGGGAAGTTGAGAATTATCCGATGATGATGATGGTGATGATGATGATGATGGTGTGAGAGTGGTTTTGTGATTGTGATGTGATAGTCATGTTGATGTGGTAATGATGTAGTGATGATGGTGTAATGGTGACGATGATGATGGTAATGTGATAGTCATGATGTGGTAATGATGCGATTATTATTGTGCAATTATGGTGATTATGTGATGGTCATGATGTGATGATAACGTGGTAGTCAAGATGTGATGATGATGTTCTAGTGGTGATGTGCTGATGATGATGTTCTAGTGGTGATGTGCTGATGATGATGTTCTAGTGGTAATGTGCTGATGATGATGTTCTAGTGGTAATGTGCTGATGATGATGTTCTAGTGGTGATGTGATTATGATGATGTTCTAGTGGTGATGTGATTATGATGATGTTCTAGTGGTAATGTGCTGATGATGATGTTCTAGTGGTGATGTGATTATGATGATGTTCTAGTGGTAATGTGCTGATGATGATGTTCTAGTGGTAATGTGATGATGTTTTAGTGGTGATGTGATGATGATGTTCTAGTGCTGATGTGATGATGATGTTCTAGTGGTGATGTGATGATGATGTTCTAGTGGTGATGTGATGATGATGTTCTAGTGGTGATGTGATGACGATGCTCTAGTGGTCATGTGATGATGATGTTCTAGTGGTCATGTGATGATGATGTTCTACTGGTGATGTGATGATGATGGTCTAGTGGTGATGTGATGACAATGCGATGATAATGTGGTGCTGATGATGCAATGATGTTGACGATGTCATGATAGCCATACTACCGACAGCTGCCTCACCAATCGCTTAAATCCAAACATTTATTACCACATTAAATATCTCCCAGAGTGCTACTGGAGACGTTTCAACTACCAGATCATTTAATACTAGGACTTCTACATCAATACACTCCAGTACTACTGGGGGTTAATGGGTTAAAGTATAAACTTTTAGTTAACAGTATGGGGGGGGGGGGGGAGAGCACTGCCTAATGATAGGAGGTAAAGGTCAAGTACGAGACTTGAACCGGCGTCTTAGCACACGAGTTTCCCCCCATATGTGCTCGGCCGCCTATCCAGAAATGTTCGGAGATTTCTGTATAGTGTCGCCTCAAGCATCTAAACTCACGATGCGAAGCGACATTCCTCACCTTCCCAGGGTAATACCCTGGTACCCATTTCTGCCAACGGCTGGGTCGACCGTGGGGGTATTTTTTTTTTCCAACCACGAGTAGAACTCACACTGCTCCCAGCGGGAATCGAACACGGGTTGTCCGAACGTTGGTAGTCCAATCGGGTGGTTTTTCAAACTAGGCTACCGAGGTCCCCAACTAGGCTACCGAGGTCCCCAACTAGGCTACCGAGGTCCCCAACTAGGCTACCGAGGTCCCCAACTAGGCTACCGAGGTCCCCAACTAGGCTACCGAGGCCCCCAACTAGGCTACCGAGGCCCCAACTAGGCTACCGAGGCCCCCAATGATAGGAAAGGCAAAGTCCAAATACATTTCATTTATGAAAGTAATATTTCAAAATCTTTACAACATGAATTTTTATTTAACTAAATATTTTTTTTTAAAAGGTTGATTCAGAGCAAGTCTGATATATTGATACAGGGAAGTGAATCATGGACAATCAACCAGTTGTAATGAGAGAAACATTCTGTGGGAGAGATGACAAGAGACAGAGATTCTTTCAGACGGGCTGTGGTGAATGTAACGTTCTGTGGAAGATCTGGCTAGAGACAGAGATTCTTTCAGACGGACTGTGGTGAATGTAACGTTCTGTGGGAGATCTGGCTAGAGACAGAGATTCTTTCAGACGGGCTGTGGTGAATGCAATGTTCTGTGGGAGATCTGGCTAGAGACAGAGATTCTTTCAGACGGGCTGTGGTGAATGCAACATTATGTGGGAGATCTGGCTAGAGACAGAGATTCTTTCAGACGGGCTGTGGTGAATGCAACATTATGTGGGAGATCTGGCTAGAGACAGAGATTCTTTCAGACGGGCTGTGGTGAATGTAACATTCTGTGGGAGATCTGGCTAGAGACAGAGATTCTTTCAGACGGGCTGTGGTGAATGCAACATTATGTGGGAGATCTGGCTAGAGACAGAGATTCTTTCAGACGGGCTGTGGTGAATGTAACGTTCTGTGGGAGATCTGGCTAGAGACAGAGGTTCTTTCAGACGGGCTGTGGTGAATGTAACATTCTGTGGGAGATCTGGCTAGAGACAGAGGTTCTTTCAGACGGGCTGTGGTGAATGTAACATTCTGTGGGAGATCTGGCTAGAGACAGAGGTTCTTTCAGACGGGCTGTGGTGAATGTAACGTTCTGTGGGAGATCTGGCTAGAGACAGAGGTTCTTTCAGACGGGCTGTGGTGAATGTAACGTTCTGTGGGAGATCTGACTAGAGACAGAGGTTCTTTCAGACGGGGTTCGTTGATGCATCACTAACAGACTTCGTCAACCTTCTCCATGCATCTCTATCTTCAGTCATTCTTTGATGCTCTACAAAGACAACCCATGTACATTCTTTGATGTTATCTTCCCATCTCCATCTCTGCCTATCTCTCCTTCTCCCATATCCCATATTTACCTACAGAATGGTTTTTGCTTGGCCAGACCATCGAGATACGTCACCAAACCATTTCATTTTGTGCGTGCCCGCAATAGACAGAAGATTATCATGTACTCTGATTCATCAGCATCGAGTGCCGTCTCCACATCGAAGATTGGCTACAATGGAGCGCCATTCCGCTCTGTCTCTTGCTTTGATGGTGCAGGCTGTCATAGGCTGACTTGTCCATCTCCCATCGAAGATTGGCTACAATGGAGCGCCATTCCGCTCTGTCTCTTGCTTTGATGGTGCAGGTTGTCATAGGTTGACTTGTCCATCTCCACATCGAAGGTTGGCTACCATGGAGCGCCATTCCACTCTGTCTCTTGCTTTGATGGTGCAGGTTGTCATAGGTTTACTTGTCCATGTTAGTCCTGGTCTACCTCTGCCTCTTTTACCTTGTATTTTCCCTTCCAATATTACTTTTAGTAGGCTGTTGTGTCTTTTAACATGCCCCAAAAATCTCATTTCTCTTGTTTTAATTGTATTTAGTAGTTCTCTTTTCATTTTAATTATTTTAAGATTTAATCGCTTGTTTTCTTTATTATTTTCCCATCCAATTCTACATATTCTTCTATAAATCCACATTTTAAAGGATTCAATTTTCTGTTCTGTTTTATTGTCTAATGTCTATGTTTTCCGGTTGCCTGTTGTATATAATTCCTTTTCCATTCGTGTTACGGTCTAAGTAAAACTTACCCAAATTTTAAACTGTAAAAACATATACGTCAAAAGGACTAATTGCAGCAGTAACATCGCCTCGAGTTGCCAGATTGTCTTCCCTGTGGTATTAATTATTTGAAACTTTAATGTTTAGACTAGGCATATCCGAACACGCTACGAGAGATTAGTGATTTGGCTGCACCTAAAAATCAGATTTAGCTTCAAGATGGCTTCCAAATTAGGCAGTGAATTGGTAGGCGTAAAGGAGTGTGGGTTGTGGTGGTAGTATAGCGCTGTGGGTTGACGAGTGGGGTAATGGAGACGTGTGGGTGTGTGGGTAAAGTGTGACATTTGAAAAGTGTGGATGATGGAGGAGTATGTGGAGAAATGGTAGGGATGTGTGGTTGGTGGAGATGTGGGTGAGTGGTAGATTAGAGTAAGAGCGTGTGGAAGGACTGATAAAGTGTGGTGTGGGTTGATTGTGTTGGAGAATTGATGAGTGAAAGAAGAAAGTGTGGGTGCAGTAGAATGTGGGGTAGGTAATTTGTGTGGGAGACTTGATGAGTAAAAGAAGAAAGTGTGGGAGCAGTAGAATGTAGGGGTAAGTAAATTGTGTGGGAGACTTGAAGAGTGAAAGATGAAAGTGTGGGAGCAGTAGAATGTGGAGTAGGTAAATTGTGTGGGAGCCTTGAATATTGAAAGAAGAAAGTGTGGGAGCAGTAAAATGTGGAGTAGGTAAATTGTGTGGGAGACTTGATAGTGAAAGAAGAAAGTGTGGGAGCAGTAGAATAAGGGGAGGTAAACTGTGTGGGAGACTTGAAGAGTGAAAGAAGAAAGTGTGTGAGCAGTAGAATGTGTGGTGGGTAGGGTGTGTGGGAGACTTGTACACTATGGACAGCGTGTGTGGGTTTGTGTCCTTGTGTTTGTAACTAAAATGGTGGATACCGGTAATTTCTTTTTGAAACTTCCAAAGTTGCAATTTAGATAAAAAGAAAACACTTTCTCTAAAACAGAAATAGAAGAAAGAGTCTATCTAGAACAAACATAAAGAAAGAGTCTGTCTAGACAGAAATAGAAGAAAGAGTATGTTAAGAATAGAAATAGAAGAAAGAGTCTCTCTAGAACAGAAATAGAAGAAAGAGTCTATCTAGAACAGAAATAGAAGAAAGAGTCTATCTAGAACAGAAATAGAAGAAAGAGTCTATCTAGAACAGAAATAGAAGAAAGAGTCTATCTAGAACAGAAATAGAAGAAATAGTCTATCTAGAACAGAAATAGAAGAAAGAGTATGTCTAGACAGAAATAGAAGAAAGAGTATGTCTAGACAGAAATAGAAGAAAGAGTATGTTAAGAATAGAAATAGAAGAAAGAGTCTGTCTAGAACAGAAATAGAAGAAAGAGTCTCCCTAGAACAGAAATAGAAGAAAGAGTCTATCTAGAACAGAAATAGAAGAAAGAGTCTATCTAGAACAGAAATAGAAGAAAGAGTCTATCTAGAACAGAAATAGAAGAAAGAGTCTATCTAGAACAAACATAGAAGAAAGAGTCTGTCTAGAACTGATAGAACTCTAGAATAATAATCACAGTGTCTTTTGTATTTAAAAAAAAGTGTTTTCTAAAACAAAACAACAAAAATAAATCAAAGTGTCTTTTACAACAAAACATTTTTTTTTCTTTCAGACGGGCTGTGGTGAATGTAACGTTCTGTGGGAGATCTGGCTAGAGACAGAGATTCTTTCAGACGGGCTGTGGTGAATGTAACGTTCTGTGGGAGATCTGACTAGAGACAGAGATTCTTTCAGACGGGCTGTGGTGAATGTAACGTTCTGTGGGAGATCTGACTAGAGACAGAGATTCTTTCAGACGGGCTGTGGTGAATGTAACGTTCTGTGGGAGATCTGGCTAGAGACAGAGATTCTTTCAGACGGGCTGTGGTGAATGTAACGTTCTGTGGGAGATCTCGTTAGAGACAGGGATTCTTTCATACTGGCTGTGGTGAATGTAACGTTCTGTGGGAGATCTGGCTAGAGACAGAGATTCTTTCAGACGGGCTGTGGTGAATGTAACGTTCTGTGGTAGATCTGGATAGAGACAGAGATTCTTTCAGATGGGTTGTGATGAATGTAACTTTCTACAAACGGTATACGATCTGATGATGATGGATTCATCCAGTATGTAGTGTTGATGACTCTAACAACAACACATCTCCTAATCCCTCTCCTAGTGTCCATGTTTCTCTTCAACAATGACAGACTAACTTTTACAATATTTACTTGAACAAACAAAACGAACGAAAATATCAACAAACAAAAAAACCTACCCAGCTTTTATTTGAAATATAAAAGACAAAACAATGTGTAAAGCATGTAGGAATGGCTCGTCGTAAAGTTCTTAACTGCTCTTTGTGAGGTGCGTAAAGCGTAAGATTATTGCATGTTGAGGTTTACGCATTAGGGGAATGAGGTAAGATGCGTAAAGAAGTGCGCGAAAAATGTCCATTATTTATTGTTTGTGGGATGTGTCCGATCATGGAGGAGGTTACGAGGGCAGATTTGGGAGGGGGAAGGCATGTTCCGAGTGAGTGGCATGAGGTATGTGTTCTATTATTCTAAGGAGAGAGGAGAAGAGGAGTGCAGGATAAATGAGATGTGATAGGAGATGAGGGGAAGATGTGGAAGAAACAGCTTTCTTTTTCTTCTTTCCTTCCTCATCTGCCTTTCAGCGTCGAGTGGAGATATAATTTGAGGTCTTTTGCTCTTCTGTTGGCCCCACCTGCTGTTATTTCCTGGAGTTTCTGATATTCCGTCAATACGTCTTTTTCCTGGTCGACCCTTGGGTCTGGTGTTCTTGCAAAGTTTATTGAAAGCTCGCTGTGTTGTGTTTTGATCACTCTGCCTTGTCACGTGGCCAAACCTTTTTATCTGTTGTTTCTTTATATATTATATGGCGGGGGATATTCCTAGCATTTTTCTCAGTTCTTCATTTCTGATCTTATCTCTCAGACTGTTTCCTGTCATTCGTCTAACACATTTAATCTCAGTAGAGGTTATTTTTCTTATTGTTCTTGCATCTAGGGTCCAGGACTGGCATTGGTAGCACAACGTTGGGATGAAGATTGTATTGTAGAGTGCCCGTTTTGCCTCTAGAGTTATTTCCTTGTTGGACAATAGTGGTGATAGCTGTCCAATGATTTGACAAGCTTTGTTACATCTTGATTCTATCCCAAAAGCTCAGAAACAGCTCACAGAAGACGGACGAGACGATGATATTAAAGAAGAGAGAAATGGGGGTGATGTTTGAAAATGTTTTTTTTTTAAAGATAAAACGACTAAAGGAGATGATGTTATAGAAGGAGGGGAAAGGAATAGGAAAGAGGCAATTGTAGAGGTGATATAAGAAATAATGGAGAAGCGTGGTAAATTGGGAGGAAAATATAAGCATGAGAGAGGAAAGAAGAAAAGAGATGTAACTATAAAAGAGAGGTTATAGAAGAGAGGATTTGACATTAACTGTAAGTAGAGCGGAAAATGAGAAGAGGGTTTTTTTTAATAAGTAAAAAGCGAGATGAGATGAGAGTAGAGGGAGGTAATAAAGCGACTCGATAAAAAAAGATTGTCTCTAATGACGTCAGAACCATAATAGACTGATCAACGTGAGGAATCAGAGCACAGAGAGTTTCAAGCAGTCAGAGCCCGGTTGATTAATCTAGTAAGAGCCCGTTGATTAATCTAGTCAGAGCCCGGTTGATTAATTTAGTCACAGCCCGGTTGATTAATCTAGTAAGAGCCCGTTGATTAATCTAGTCAGAGCCCGGTTGATTAATTTAGTCACAGCCCGGTTGATTAATCTAGTCAGAGCCTGGTTGATTAATTTAGTCAGAGCCCGGTTGATTAATTTAGTCAGAGCCCGGTTGATTAATTTAGTCAGAGCCTGGTTGATTAATCTAGTCAGAGCCCGGTTGATTAATTTAGTCGGAGACCGGTTGATTAATTTAGTCAGAGCCCTTATGATGGAATTAATAAGTGCTCGAGTAACTTGCAAAAACCAGAGCCCGGCGTAAACAAAATTATCAGAAAAAGACAAAATCGATTTATCTAAGATGTGATCCTATGATCTCAATCAATCGAAGCTATGTGATCGAAAAATCGACTGATCAGAAATCACCATCATCTTGTGCCGTCTCCGTATCGCAGGTCACCTACTCTGGCTCGAAATTTAACCCTCTCTTCTCTCATAGCGAAGCCGGATGTGTCGGGCCGTAAGGCCCAGATATTGCGACTTTGTCGTAAACTAGCGACATAACGGATTTACGCCCACTTAACGGGGAATGAAGTGAATAGAAAAAGACTATCCTGGCATGATGGTGTACGTTGTCATAGGATGGGAAATACAAGATGGGAAATACAAGATGGGAAATACAAGATGGGAAATACAAGATGGGAAATACAAGATGGGAAATACAAGATAGGAAATACAAGATGGGAAATACAAGATGGGAAATACAAGATGGGAAATACAAGATGGGAAATACAAGATGGGAAATACAAGATGGGATATACAAGATGGGAAATACAAGATGGGATATACAAGATGGGAAATACAAGATGGGAAATACAAGATGGGAAATACAAGATGGGAAATACAAGATGGGAAATACAAGAGTCAAGTTTGATCGAATACGCAGTTCTCTTCTGAACTTAACTCTTTCCGTACGTTTAGCCGCACAGTGCGTCACTCTCAATTTGATTAGTGTAAACTGTCATCAAGAAATTTTCTTTTTATAGGTTTTGTATCATCTTGGTATTGGTGAAATATAATTCATTCTTTATTATATAAAAATTCATAGATCATATGTTAAGTTTAAGATACATATAAATTTGTAGATTAATATTTAAAAACATGAAAAATGTCTCTGAAATCACTGCCGACAAATTGATAAAACATTCCGTACTGAAAGAGTTAATCGCATGCAATTAGCAGACTTTCTTCTTCTCAGCGTTTCCCGCGTGTTACCGGGACCTCACTATGAGGGAAGTAAAGAATAGTGACACTGTGACCTTCCAGGCATGTCGTAAGAGGCGACTAAGGAGGTTGATTGAATGCTTGACAAGCTGTCATTGTAAAAAAGTATTGTTATGGAAACAGAGCCATAGATTTTAGAAGCAGTGATCTCTGCAATATGTGCTATTTTGGCACGCAAGGTTTCTGTTTTTGAGATTGTGGTTCTGCCCTATGTGCTGTCTTCGGCTCGAAAGGTCAATAGATAGGTAGATATAATTAGCAGACCTTACACTACTGAGTTTACTGCAGTGCACCGTGAGTTGTGTTCTTTATCCGGATCATGTTTCGATATTTCGATTGCTTATGATGAATGATGATATCGTATGACGAAGGAAAGTTCAGCTGCGTTCACTTTTGGTGCCGCCTAGCCTTATGTCTTTTGGCGTGTGCTGTAGCTGCCATGATGGGGACTGCAAGTGCCTTTCTTCTATTTGGATCCTTCATTGAGATGAGTTTTAATTCGGATGGTTCCACTGGCCGAGGCGGTTGAGCAATTATGAATTGTAAATTCGTTTGCAGTGATACCGGGACCTTCGACTAACCAAAACCCTAACTTAAACCAGTTGAATGATACAGAGCTCAGTGACTCAACAACTTCATAAACCGAATTATTATTCTATTTTGCGTTAGGAGTGGATACATGATCAACAAGACATGACACTCGCTGAAGTTTTTTATTTTTTTTTATTTTTGCGCATCTCTCTAAACAAACACGCAATTCGTAGAGCCCTCGACTGACTCTCGTGCTACGAGACCCCTATTATTTATGCCTGGGTACCACAGCGCGAGGACTGGTTCGAACGACTGAGGGGCCCTATAATGACGCGACCAGGGAATGATATGTGGCATGCAGAATGACCTGTCAAATATCTGTGACCCCGTGAATGACTTTAGACCTTGGGTAGGCGTACTTAGCGATGATCACAGGAGCGTCAAGTGCTGTAATATGAGGTCAGATTATATAATTGTTTGTTAATAAGAATGGTACATTTAAATAACATTTTCACATTACGCAGAAATTATAAACGTAGACGAGATTGGCACATATTAGTGTATACTCTCAGCATTGGTATAAATGAAAATGTTTGGGGCATGTTAAAAGACACAACAGCCTAATAAAAGTAATATTGGAAGGAAAAATACAAGGTAAAAGAGGCAGAGGCAGACCAAGACTAACATGGACGAGTAACATCAAAAGATGGACAAGTCAATCTATGTCAGCCTGCACCATCAAAGCAAGAAACAGAGTAGAATGGCGATCCATGGTAGCCAACCTTCGTTGCGGAGAAAGCACTCGATGATGATGATGATGATTGGTATAAACTGTCAGCTAATACATGGCGCGCGAAAGAATATATGCATGTATGTGTGTGCATGTATGTATGCATATATATGTATTTGTGTTATATATATGTAACACATATATGTAATATGTGTGTGTGTGTGTGTGTATGTTGATATGTATAAGTATGTTCATGCCTGTTTGTACGTGTATATATGTATACACGCATCTGTGTGTGTGTATACATGTATTTACGGGCCCTTAGATACTTTCAGACATTGTCAGTGTCTTTGCAGTCGAGCTTACCTAGACAGCGTTCCCCCACTCGTGTATTTTTAGAACCCTTCACCTGGCCTGAGGGTATAATTACAGCGAGCACTCGTATGACCATTCCTTTCCCATTCTGACCATGGCCCATGACACAGGGAAGTCATTTTTCTTTTCTTTAACTAGTTTCGATTATTTTGTTTTGGATGTTTCGTTACTGGTTAGAATGTAGGATTAGTTTTATTTACTCACATATCTGTGTGTGTGTGTTGTTTGTTTATTCCTGCTTAAGGCCTTTTGATCCGAAACGTCGTTCAAATATGTGTCGTCTACTAATCACGTAAAGCTTTTACCATACCATTTTTTCTATTTTCAATTTTCCCGCGCGAAAAATAGTAGTTCTTGACAGGCTGAAGACGGCAAATAGGGCAGGAGTCATAGTTCTCAGCGGTTGATAATTTACTGCTATATTTCGTTCACAAATTCGTGCCTAGAGAGTTAATCAATTATCTCGGAAACTGTTTGATGAATTTCTGTAATTCTTTTTAATAAATTCTTATTTTTTCACCGACCTTCAGATTCTATAACATTTAAGTACAAAGGTAGTTGGAATTTTTGCACAAATCGTTTTTTGTTTTATAATTTTTAGGAAAATATCAAACCACGTGCTCTAAACATTAGATTTTACTGTAAATTATGTTAATTTTCTAACAATGCATGCCAAAAGCGTATCCTTATTACATTGAATAGTAATATAACCGACCCCTTTTAGATTCCTTGTAAAAGTGCATGTACAATAACACAGTTACCTTTTGCATAGTGATGAATTTACACTTTAAACACTTCATGGTTTTAACAATCAAGTAGTCACTTCACAACAGCTTACAAATTATCACACATACAGGAATATTCATTAATAGTAAATATTTTATCAAAATACGTCTCTGGACAATTTAACAAGAAACCGGAAACGAGATTACAAAAAAAAACCTCGGAGTGGCTTTCGTCTTACAAGATAAGAGTGCGAAACGGTGCTAAGATTGTGTGGTGTGCACGTGAAATTTGCCGTTTTAATTGGTGAGTTGATTACAACAAATGTGGGTATTGTAAAATCCTAAAATTTAGGACAAGCAAGAAAATCATATTTTTATATACGTCAAATAAGCAAAAATCTTTCCTAAATGCATGACAGTAGGGGAAAAAATCAGACTGAAGGTCGGTGGAAAAATAAGATTTCACGAAAAAAGAATTACAGAAATCCATCAAACAGTTTTCGAGATAATTAATAATTGATTGTACAGATTGTCATAGGTTGGCTTGTCCATATTTTGATGTTACTCGTGATGTTAGTCTTGGTCTGCCTCTTTTACCTTGCATTTTCTCTTCCAAGATTACTTTTAGTAGGCTGTTGTGTCTTTTAACATGGCCCAAAAATCGCATTTGTCTTGTTCTAATTGTGTTTAGTAGTTCTCTTCTCATGTTTAGTTGTTTTAAGACTTCATCGTTTGTTTTCTTTTCCTTCTATCCAATTCTTCCTGTTCTTCTATAAATCCACATTTCAAAGGCTTTAATTTTCTGTTCTGTTTTCTTGTCTGATGTCCATGTTTCTGCACCATACAGGAATATTAAGAAGATGTAACATTTTGCTATTCTTAGTTTCAGCCCTGGTGTTATTTGTTTTGTTGTTAGTATATTTTTCAGGGCTATAAAATTACTTTTTGTCATTCCTATTCTTTTGTTTATTTCACTTGTACATTTTTCATCACTGGTTATAGTATGTCCCAGGTAGTTGTAGCTCTGAACTGTCTCCAGGTTTATTCCTTCAATTTTGATATCAACTTGTGGGATTTAAGTATTATCTTTGTTTATGATCATAGTTTTGGGAGCCGCGATAGCTCAGTGGTTAGTGAACTGGACTACAAATGACAAGGGGTATGGTATGATCCCAACCGACGGCTTCCGGGTTCACCCAGCCTTAAATGGGTACCGGATTTTTTTCTGGGAAAGTAAACCAGCACGGGCGTAATACCGACCACATTACCCAAAAATCATGTGCTGAAGGTCTGTAAAATATATGGTCACTAACACCATATTCCCTATACGACACTTGGCGTGACGGGGGTAATTTACTTACTTTACTATGATCATAGTTTTAGTCTTTTTTATGTTCATATCTAGTCCAGATTTTTTGCCTGTGAGAGTTTAAGGTAATATATTTTGAAGATGCAGCTTTCATTGATAAGAATGACAATGATTTACAGGAGACTGATTGCCAATACAATGAAGATAAGTAAAAAATTAAGACGTTTGTTAAAACAGGTAAAAAGATAGGTAATTGTTGCCAAAAAAAAAAAAAAAAAAAAAAAAAAAAAATCTCCCGAAAATGAACTAGTCAATATGGCGGAAAGGCGACAGGAACCGTTGATGCATCTGAAAAGTGTTCCTTGTTGCAGTTTCCTCATATTTCAAGTCCGGCTTGTTGATGGAGCTACTGAGTTTAGTGCTCTGTGCACACCGTGAGCTGTGTTTTTAATTCGGATCGTGTTTATATATTTAGATTGCTTACGATGAATGATGATATCGTACAACGAAGGACAGTTCAAATGCGTTCTCTTTGCTGCTTAGCCTTATGTCTGTTGGCGCGTGCTGTAGCTGCTATGATGGCGACTGCAGCTGCCTTTCTTTGTATGAATCCTTCAATGAGATGAGTTTTAATTCGGATGATTCCACTAGCACGGGCGGTTGAGCAATTGTGGATTTTAATTCGTTGGCTGTGATACCGGGGCCTTCGACTAACTATAATTAACTATAACTAACTATAACTAACTATAACTAACTATAACTAACTATAACTAACTATACTATTATACTAACTATAACTAACTAACTATAATAACTATAACTAACTATAACTAACTATAACTAACATAACTACTAACTATAACTAACTATAACTAATATAACTAACTATAACTAACTAACTATAACTAACTATAACAAACTATAACTAACTAACTATAACTAACTATAACTAAATAACTAACTAACTATAACTATAACTAACTATAACTAACTAACTATAACTAACTATAAACTAACTATAACTAACTATAACTAACTATAACTAACTAACTATAACTAACTATAACTAACTATAACTAACTATAACTAACTAACTATAACTAACTATAACTAACTATAACTAACTATAACTAACTATAACTAACGCTAACTAACTAACTATAACTAACTATAACTAACTATAACTAACGCTAACTAACTAACTATAACTAACTATAACTAACTATAACTAACTATAACTAACTATAACTAACTATAACTAACGCTAACTAACTAACTATAACTAACTATAACTAAGTATAACTAACTATAACTAACTATAACTAAATATAACTAACTATAACTAAGTATAACTAACTATAACTAACTATAAGTAAGTATAACTAACTATAACTAACTATAACTAACTATAACTAAGTATAACTAACTATAACTAACGCTAACTAACTAACTATAACTAACTATAACTAAGTATAACTAACTATAACTAACTATAACTAACTATAACTATGGATAAAGAGAACATTATTTAAAGGGGTGTGAGTGTAGGTGGACTATCAGTTCGACTAAACGGTGGGGAAATCAAAAAGGGAAGGCATTGTTGTACTATAAATCGCATACTGAGGTCGGATATACTGGTCAAAATCACAAATGCTGCAAAATCACCAACACGGCGCATCTGCGCCCATTTAACGCCTGCTGGAGGATGGAACATTAGACAGAGCATCCGTGACAGCGGACCAGCCAATCAAGTGAATGATTACATTCAAACGATACCTACACATCGTTGTCTCCCCCGCCCGCCTACATTTTCCTATTCAACTTTCAAGTCTTCTCTCTATCCCTGTCTTTCAGACACACGCCATATCTTAAAATACTGGGCCATCTATATATTGTTTTATCAATATTTTTTTTTAACGTTTTTTTTATTTGTCTTCATTTTTACTTTCTGTTCTGTCTGCCTTCATTTATTTACTTGTTATGTTTTTCTTTTATAAAATATATATCCTTTTTTGTCTCTTTATGTATGCATTCTCTCACTCTCTCTCTCTCTCTAATTCTCACTTCTTCTCTCCATTCCCTTCTCTCGCTTTCATGTAAATGTGTGTCTCTTTTCTTATCTCTCTTTCTGTCTCTCTATCTTTCCTTCTTCCTATCTATCTCTCTGTGTGTCGATATTTTGTGTTTCCTTTTTTCTCTTTTTTTCTTCTCTCTCGCTCCCTCTCTTTACTTGTCTCTCTCTCTCACTAACGATATTTTGTACCTTTTCATCACTCTCTCTCTCTCTTTCTCTCTCTTTTCTTTCTCGGTATTTTGCATTTCTCCTTCTCTCTCTTTCTTTATCTCTCGTCTCTCAATTTGTGTATGTTTCTTTCTCTCTCTTTCTCTCTCGGTATTGTATATGTTTCTTTCTATCTCTCTCTTTTTCTCTCGGTATTGTGTATGTTTCTTTCTATCTCTCTCTTTCTCTCTCGGTAATGTGTATGTTTCTTTCTATCTCTCTCTTTCTCTCTCGGTACTGTGTATGTTTCTTTCTCTCTATCTCTCTCTATCTCTCTCTTTCTCTCTCGATATTGTGTATGTTTCTTTCTCTCTCATTCTCTTTCGGCACTGTGTATGTTTCTTTCTTTCTATCTCTCTCTATTTCTCTCGGTACTGTGTATGTTTCTCTCTCTCTCTCTCTCTCTCTCTCTCTCGATATTTTGTATGCTTCCCATCTCTTTTTCACTCTCAATATTTTGTATGCCTCCTCCTTCTCTCTCCCCTCCTCCATCACTTCCACAAAACCAAACCAGCAGAAGAAACCTCCGACACACAGAGTTCATTTTTTTGCCCTGGCCTGCCTGCCTCGTGCTTACCTCCACGGCTGGTCAGCGGCGGTGGCCGAATTCGGTAATGGCGTGACAGGAATCATACATGGCCGTAGTGTTTCCGCGCGCGCGCGCGCGCACACACACACACACACACACACACCGGTCGAGGCCCAACAAGGATTGGACGACGCTCTCACAATCACGAGCGACCAGAAGTGTGAGCAGCCGCGCGCGAGGAACGAGGAGGAGGAGAGGAGAGGGGGGAGGGGGGTGAGTGAGAGAGGGAGGGCTTCTTTCGATTGGATTAGCCAGGCAGAGGTCAGCCTGACCTAGATCTGCATCACAACGATAATCAGAACCTATTGCTGGGCAATGCCGCTTTTGCAAATAGCCCCTCGAATACGAAACGAGTTTTTCCTCTTCCACTTCTTTTTTCTTCTTTCATCATTATCCCCTCCCCTCACACCCCCATTTTTTTCCCTATTACCCACCCTCCATTTTGTTTGGCCCCGCCCCCCCCCCACCCCCCCCCCCCTAACCGTTCCTTCTCCTATTTCTTTCAAATGCCCACCCGCTAATCTAATAACCAGAAAGCGTGATTAAAAGAATGGTGATTAAGTGAGGTAGCCAGGATTCAAGCGGAGGGTGCAGTCGTCTCCATAGAATAACACCAAACAAGCTTACATGTAATTTAGAGAGTTGCAAAAGATAAGGCTTCTATCAGAGGTTTTCAAAATGTGATCACAGGGTACAGACGTAAGTCTCACTTCATGTCTATCCTTGGTAACAGGCTGAGACATTGACAGGTACGATTTGTGCAGTACTTGAGGATATAAATAAACGTGTCCATTTCGATGGGCACTTGATATTTATTGTAGGGTGTCCTAGGTATGGCTCAAACTGTTCATCTTTAATTTAAAGGTTCTTTTGTTAGATCTACTGTTCGATTTATAGTCAAATTTATAGTTAGATTTATTGTTAGATTTATTGTTAAATTTATTGTTGACTTATTGTTACATTTATTGTTAGATTTATTGTTAAATTTATTGTTAGATTTATTGTTATTTATTGTTAGATTTATTGTTAGATTTATTGTTAGATTATTGTTAAATTTATTGTTAAATTTATTGTTAGATTTTTGTTAAATGTATTGTTAGATTTATTGTTACATTTATTGTTAGATTTATTGTTAAATTTACTGTTAGATTTATTGTTAAATTTATTGTTAGATTTATTGTTACATTTATTGTTACATTTATTGTTAGATTTATAGTCAAATTTATAGTTAGATTTATTGTTAGATTTATAGTCAAATTTATAGTTAGATTTATTGTTAGATTTATTGTTAATTTATAGTCAAATTTATAGTCAAATTTATAGTTAGATTTATTGTTAGATTTATTGTTAATTTATTGTTAGATTTATTGTTAGATTTATTGTTACATCTATTTTTAGATTTATTGTTAGATTTATTGTTACATCTATTTTTAGATTTATTGTTAGATCGAATATGTTGAAAGTTCCCTGGACAGATAAAAAGACCAATGAGGAAGTTCTCAAAGAGGCCAACACAAAAAGGGAGCTCTTAAAAAACATCAGGAAGAAACAATCAACATTTTTCGGGCACATCATGAGAGGAAAGTTGGAATACTTGGTTACAACTGGCAAAATAAATGGAAAGAGAGATCGCGGACGACAAAGAGAGAAATACTGGATAGATTGGTGTCATGGCATGGAAACAGTCAACAACAGAATTGATACGATGCACTGTGGATAGAAGATTGTGGAGGGGCATGATCGCCACGACAACCGGTACGGCACATGATAATGATGATTGTTAGATCTGTTGTTAATTTATTGTTAGATTTATTGTTATATTTATTATTATATATTGTTAGATTTTTGTTAATTTATTGTTAGATTTATTGCTACATTTATTGTTAGATTTATTGTTAAATTTATTGTTAGATTTATTGTTACATTTATTGTTAGATTTATTGTTAAATATATTGTTAAATTTATTGTTAGATTTATTGTTATATTTATTATTAAATTTATTGTTATATTTATTGTTAAATTTATTTTTAGATTTATTTTTTTTATTTATGTTATATTTATTATTAAATTTATTGTTAGATTTATTGTTACATTTATTGTTAGATTTATTGTTAAATATATTGTTAGATTTATTGTTAAATTTATTGTTAGATTTATTGTTACGTATATTATTAGATTTTTTTTGTTAGATCTATTGTTAGATCTATTGTTAGATCTATTTCTATCTCTCTATCGGTACCTAACTAGTGAGAGCGGCTTTATCTCTCTATTGGTACCTAACTAATGAGAGGGGCTTTATCTCTCTATTTGTACCTAACTAATGAGAGGGGCTTTATCTCTCTATTGGTACCTAACTAGTGAGAGGGGCTTTATCTCTCTATTGGTACCTAACTAATGAGAGGGGCTTTATCTCTCTTTTTGGTACATAAATAGTGAGAGGGGCTTTATCTCTCTATTGGTACCTAACTAGTGAGAGGGTCTTTATCTCTCTATTGGTACCTAACTAATGAGAGGGGCTTTATCTCTCTTTTTGTACATAAATAGTGAGAGGGGCTTTATCTCTCTATTGGTACCTAACTAATGAGAGGGGCTTTATCTCTCTATTGGTACCTAACTAATGAGAGGGGCTTTATCTCTCTATCGGTACCTAACTAATGAGAGGGGCTTTATCTCTCTATCGGTACCTAACTAATGAGAGGGGCTTTATCTCTCTATTGGTACCTAACTAATGAGAGGGGCTTTATCTTTTCCGGT